>VNWX01000350.1:0-23711 GCA_009869905.1 Ceratophysella communis | reverse complement strand
GGTTTAAAAAATTTGGCACCACAATGAAGTACTGCCAGAGGCTTGTCATGAGTTTGCATTCCCAGTTCTGCAATACACAAATGTTACGCAAATTCTTAAAATGCCCACTAAAATAGAAATTTTTGTCCATTATGAAATTTAATTTGAGGTTATTTTAAAAAATTGCTTCCGATTTTTAAATTTTGATAGGCAAAACTTTTCAAAATGGGAGCGAAAAATAAACGAAAATCAGTTTTGCCCAGAAACGAACTATTAGATTTTTATTTTTAATTGTAACATTTACAAATAATTAAATTTCAAAATAAAATGGCTTACAGCTTGATCATGATTAAAGCTGAGTCCGCCCTCAATGCTTTCCAAAAACGAGCTGGACGGTCCAATTCCCTCACGAAACAATGTATCTTTCAGCAGAGTAATAAATGCCCGCATCATGAACGAAACGAAGAGATGCATGTGGAGCGTGTTTCTTGGACATCTTAATTTTCTAAAACAGACAGAAAAAATATAATATGCAGTAACTCAAGACCCCTTTACCCATTTATCAGGCTTACACAAAAAACTGGCATACAAACATAATAACGAGAAGGACTTAAGGTTTAAAAAATTTGGCACAAAAGATAGCCTAAACTCGAATTTGGCTCAGGGATGTCCCTACATAAATTTTCACCGCATAGAATTTGCACAAGAAAAAGTTTTATGTTTCAGGAGAAAGTGCAGGAAATTCGGACTAACTTAAGACTATGTGTAAATGAAGAGGACATTGGACATAGGACACAAAATGTCAACTGTGTCCCTGGCCTGGATTTTTTGACGATGGGCCAAAGCCAAACGAAAGTAGCGTTCAATCGAGCTAAATTTTTTCGGGTATTGCGAAAGGTCAGCGGTCAATTTCGCATTTTTGAATTTAGAATAAAATTTTATTTGCCCATAATTTTTGTACTTTTGGTATAAGAAACATATTTTCAAAATTGCGGACAAAATACACTTTTTAATGGGCAAAACTTCGAATGCCAAAAACACTCGCCCCAATCGTCCGGGCACCATATTATGTAAAATATACTCATGAACGGAAATCCGTATCCGTCCTGCTTACAAAGTAGCCGTTCATTGCGTATAAAATTTTATATATGGAGATATTTCGCCCGGATGCGGAGCTCAATCCAATTACTCACACTCACAATCCGTCATATCAAAACATAACGCAGGATATCACTCTCGAGGAAATGAAAGATAATAAAATATTTGATGACATCCATCTTATCTGCATTCCTATAGTTGAAATGACTCCGAATCGGAATGAACTCTCTCTGTGAGTGAACTGAAATGGGGTTTATTATGGGCGGAGAAAGTAGATTTTGAAGGCTATGGTAAGATCTTGGGGGATATTTCACGTGATAGGGCATAACCGGCATAACAATGAGCTCGTGTACTTGCAGATTTACGAATTTTCAGTGTAATCGAACGAGGTATCATGTGACTGTGTATTTTACACAAATATTTAAAAATATTTAATTTTCTTACCTAAATTGGAATATTTTACCCTAAATTTAACCTTAAAATTACAGACATGCTGTTAATCTGCCGAGAAATTACTAAATTTTTTAAGGCAGGTTTTAAAAAAGCAATTTGCCGGCCTCGAAATTGTGAACATTCATCAGAAACCCGGCACGCAAGCCGCAAACTACAGCTAACTTGATTATAAATCGAGCAACCTTTAGCTAGGATCGACATTCGATTACATGGAACCCTTAATCTGTCTACGGTAACTTTGTAAATTCGGTTGGACATAATTAGTTTGACTTCAGTCTTACGGCCAAACTATTCGCGAGTCGCAAGCACGAGATCCTCCAGTAACCTTAATTTATTTGGGACTATTGTTACAGATCAGACGGGACAATGGAAATCGACGCAACGACAAATTCAGCCCAGCCATGTCAAAGCCAAATGCTAAGGGCCTGCGACCGACGTTTTCTAGCTCCTGTGACATGCGACATGCGACAAAGTACCGTCACAAGTAAATTACACCAAGGTAATTCCAATTGAGCCTGACATGCTCACTTTGTATCTGTTTCTGTCAGGAAAAAATTGCCTACTCTGGAATTCATTTGCTCGAGATGTCAACAACCGAAGAAACTGTCAAATGCGAATATGTCACGGAGTCGGCTTCAATGTGTAATAGAATTCTAGCATAGAAGTACATTGCATAGTACTGTAATCGTAAGTACATGAATATTTGGTGAAAGCGACGAGTTAGGAAGTGAAAGTACAGAAGTCAGGTCACTCACTTGATGGAGACCAGGATGAAGAATGCGAGTAGGAGGGTGATGAAGGAGATTCCATAGCCCACTTGGGCAATTTTCTTGATCACCGGGACCCATTCCTGTAATAAAACAAAACGAATTTACATTATTGGCCGTTAATTTTAGAAGTTTTGCGTATTTAGGTTGTTTTACAGAGCCGATTTTTGGTGGGTGTACGCAATGCTAATTTTAATTCTTCAGTCGTCTGCATATTGATTCAAACCAGCTCCGCAATTATTCAATGTTGCTAGAAAAAAAGCATTAACCTTTTCCGCCAAACCCCGGTTATGTAATACAGCCTTAATTAATTCTAATATTCATAATGTTATCCTGAAACTTTTTTTAAATCTGTTATTTATGGAAAATTTATAGCTATGCATTACTCCGTCCGTCCCTGCCCTTTTGACTCTTTTATGACTTTTTCAAATGTCTAAGCACTTTCTCCATATTTAACTAAATTGAGCTCGGACTTCTGGTCCAAATTTAGCCAAGAAAACAAAATGCAGTAATTTAAAAGTCCAAGGCCCTCCAGCTCGCCTGAGTCTAATCTGATACTTAAACCTGATAGCCAAGAAAAGATTTCAGAACACTTCATTAAATGGAGAAAGTTTCGGCCTATCAATTTTTGTATAATATGTCCATCCAGTCGAGTTTTATATGGAAAGAGGCTGGTCCGTCCTGCATGGCTGATTAACTGCTTTCTCTTTTTATTTCGTTAGTTTCTTCGTTAGCTTTTATAGGCGTCCGAATCAAGAATTCCGGATCTCAACGGAATTGGATGCGGCGTTATGGCGTTGGCCAAATGGGAGAAAGTTCTAAGAATCATTCGTAATCAGTATTTATTGATCGTTAAATGCTGGACGGGTTAAATCAGCATCCTGCATTAGTGATATATTGCGTATTTTACAAAATATATATTTCTTCCCAAAATAGCCCTGATGACGACTGAGCTTACCTGAATGACAGTCTCATTAATATGAGTTTGACGGGGATTGGGAGCTGAGTAGCATTGGGTGTAGTCTGTCCAGGTACTGTTTTTCTCATGACTGTAGAACCAGGTCGCTTCCGTCGTGCAGTACTTGGTCGCTGAGTTCTGGAAAGGAGAAAGAGACGGCTAATTACTAATTAGGCTAAGTGCTCTCATCCACCATCTTCAGAATGAATAAGACAAAAGAGATCCGAATTCACTAATGCACTTCTACTCGCCCTTGGCTCAAGCTCAGAATTATTCTTAGTTTTAGCTCGGGCTGAGCCAGTCGCAGTCGTTGTACTCGGAATAGGATATTTTGTACGTGGGGTTCAGGTCGTATCACAGATCACAGATGCTACTGTCATTAAAAATACCCGTAATTTTAGAAGTTTTATCCATTGCAAAACAAAATTGGCCTTGCGCCAGGCTTCGAAAATAATGGTCCAAAATTCCAAATTCTACGGCAGAATCAGATCGATGTGCCTACACGTCCGTAAATTCCGTAAAACAGCCTTACTTTCCTAATGGAGAAAGTTCTGGGGTGAAAGCACGCAGACTTTCTACCTACTCGGAAATGCAAGGCTCAATGCGGTACGGATAATTGGAAGCTCTACAGGACGAATTCGGGGTGGGCGTCATGAATTGGATCATTTCCTTCAATGCTGGTAAGACGGGTATTTTTTAAATTACCACTTCTTTCTGCATGGGCTTAAGCAGGGCTTTGGCCACATAACAATAATCGTAATTCATTTGAAATGGAATACCTACGAGTTCATGCTGGGATCTTCGTGGCTGCCTACCTACACTGCAATAAGTTCTAATTGTCATGAAGCAGATCTTATAGAAGTAGGTACTCCCGTTGTAAGACTCACGGTGTAATTGAAGCTGCGAGCAAGGAATGCGAAAATTGCAATTTGGTAAGATAATCTCAATCTCGGCTGGGTAGGATTTAATATCAGATATTACACGTTTCTTAGGATTTTATGTATTGAAGGTATGACTAGCCGGTATTATATTTCGGAGCTTAGAAAATTCTGAAATTTGCTGAGTCATGGGTTGGTTCAATTATTATGATTCGCGAAGCTCATTAAGTAAACCGTTATTTTTCCATTTCATTGTCATTTACATTCAACAGCTTCTGCATAATTTCTTTTATTAATACATTCTATGCAAAAATACAGCGAATTTGAGCAAAAATATCATACTTACATGAAATTTACAATAAAATACAAATATTTTACACAAAAATGCTAGATAAAAATGCTTTGTAGAATTATTACGATATTTTCTCCAAATACATAAATCATTTTTCTTTCATGGCTTTCACCTTTCACCACTTTGATGACCCCCAGGCCAGAGTTAAATTAGACCGCAAACCAGGAATACAATATCGTAAATCTGATTTGATGAAAAACCGAAAAATTTTCCGTGCAATCTGTGCCGAGTGAAAGGCATTAACTGATGATGGGGATGAAGCCTGCCTGCTGTCTTATGGAGCCCTGCTAAGCCTTGAGCCTTAGCTTGCTTCTTCTTAATGAAAATCTTCGTCGTTCTTCAGAAAATATGGAAAATAAATACCTACGTCGTAGCACAGCGTTCCGGGAGTAGTTATTGAATTACAATTAAAGCGAATTGTTTGTGCTAATTTAGAAAATATTTAATTTAATGAAAAAAAATAGATTATGACCTTTATGTATTTCCCGGGCCTTCCAAGTAGATACAGAACACAAATATTTTGGTATTAAATTCCAAGAATATCGAATTTCATAGATAATTCAATTAGGCAGGTAGGTAGGGTAGGGTAGGGTAGCAGCATTGTCTGCAGCATAGAGGGAGAAAGCAGGTGAAAGCAAGTTGTGTAAACAACTCATAAAATTTTATTAAAACACTCAAAGATGATATGAAATCAAGAACGAGAGACGTTCAGAATGTAATATAGACGAGACAAATAAGGAAATACTTTCTTTAATGAATCTTCCATTTCTTTTGATGCGTCATTGGTGGCCTTGTGCTTTCTCCGGGCCAAGCAGCAATAAGCCTTTCGGCTTGAATCCTAAGAACACTTATTGTGTTCCTAGCTGTATTCAATATATTTATTTTGGCTGCGTGCTGATCTTCTTCAAATGGAAGTTGTGATCGCATGTTGCCTCGGCGCAGTGTTGAATATGGCCTTGTGCTCGTTAGGTTGGAAAGAATGCGATCACTCGGCTCGAACATGTAAAATACGAAAATGAGTGAAATGTATTTAATAAAAAAAATGAGGCCCGAAATATCGAAAGCAGCCTGGCAACTACACCTTAATTAATCGAAAATCCAGACACAGATGCTTAGAAAAGCAAACAAATTAATTAAAATTAACTCAAGAACTAGAAGACAGCAGGGGATTTGAGTGTCTCAAGAAGTCTGATGAAGATTAACCAAGAAAATCAATCAACTTGTCTTCCTCGCTTTCCTCGGCGTCTCGCCATACACTTCACATCACCGCCTAATCTCAAATAATTATCTACGAGATTTCAGAGATGAGATCCCTCTAGTTTGGCTGTGGTTTGGCTATCTTCGGCTTTATAGCTTTCCGCGGATAGCTAACCTCAAGCAATAAGTTTCCGAACAGCGGGGCTACCGGAGAAAGGAAAGTTTGTGTGGGTTAAGGCTGTAATGCGAAATTGAAACTCCCGCGAATTTCTAATGGCGCAGCCTATAGCCATCCCATCGCCAGCCTATAAATTCGCGGTAATACTGCCGTAATAGAACCCAAAAGCCAAACTACTTCCTGACAAACTGTCAACCACACAAAAGCGGTCTAAGAAGTTCCAAAGGCCGAAAGTCAAAAGAGAGACGCATTGAGGCAGATTAGATTTGACGTTTAACCCATAGATCATACGACTACATCTTTTGTATGAGCTCATTTATGTTATTCCAAATATTCATGAAGTCAAGCAAAGCCCGGATTTGACTTCATACGAGCTTCATGTAAGCCTTCAGACGATTTCGAGTTCGAAACTACAATGATCTGTCGAATGATAATAGCATGGTAAAAACGAGAAATTATGCAGTTCATCTGATTTGATTTTTCGATTCTAGAACATACTTGTAAAATGCATCTGTGAGATTCTGATTGATCTGGAGCTCCAGAAATTCATGAATAATTTAAATCCGCCGACACGAAATCAGAGATCAAATAAAATTTAAAAATTGTGCAGTCTTTAGCCATAATTTGATTGTTATTACCTGAAAGCTTGAATCTCAATTTTTATGCGGCATACTGTCTAGTAGTGTTAAATTTTTGAAAAAAATCAGGCTTGAAAATTTTCCGTAACATTAAATATTCAATCCACACCTCGGCATTTAAAGCGTCTCTATTTAGAATATACTTCCCTTAGGAATGAGATTATAATTTCGCAAATTGTCGATTCCGCACACAAAGGCTTTTAGCCGAAAGGTGAACAAAAGCCAGGGCCAAGGCTTCATTTTTATGTGTCACTGTCCCCTGTCGTCTCTACGCACATTAGAGCTCATGAATGACTACAATAATCTCAGCATGCAGCTGAAAATGCTTCCGGTGAAAATGCTGCTGTGAAGTGCCAGGCCAAGATAGTATGTACGTACGTACATTTCGTCCAAGTGAACACTTTGCATTAGCATATTTCTCCGGGCCTTCGCGTTAGCACTGACTCGGGCGAAAGGACGTTTCGTCTCGGATAAACTTACACCGAAATGAAGCGTTTTATGTAGCGACATTTTTTCTAGCCATTATTTCTTCACAAAACGGCCATTCGAATGCTCAAAAAGCTTTTAAAAATTTATTTTGCGATTTAAATTTGCTAGATACGTTGATTTTTGCTTTGGGAAAGTCTTTTACGTATTTGGATGGCAAAAATTAACCGTTTAAACGATAAGCTCTAATTAATTTGCCGTAATTTCAACTGACTAACACAGCATGTCAAAACCACCGAGTACCAAATGTCGATGAGCCCTCATCTATCCAGCTCAGTTGCAGAATAATAATATTTCCTTTTGTGTGACAGTAGCGAGGGACAATTGGAGATGTAGAGAATGAAGAAAGACTGGCGGGTAGCAAAAGGCCTTATCTCCTGTCCTACACGACCAGGCTAAAAAAAAGAAGCTCCGTATGAGGTCTCGTTTTGAAATGGCAACAGCTCGGCTGAACCCACACAAGAACCAGCCAGCCTCACTTCTTTTCCATGATTAACAGTCGGCTTTACACAAAAGGCACAAGTCCAGAATTAGATTACGGATTAGATCTGTGCTAGGCTTCGTAGAAGAACATCCTAGAATTCCACAGAAGCCTAAAGCATACCTTCAATTTGCGGAAGCAAGCGTCTAGTCTAGCCGCGACCAATCTGGCATATACGAATGTAAGAACCATACCTGTAATATAAAATATGCAGAAAAGCTCAAGCTTCATCATCATC
This sequence comes from Ceratophysella communis, assembly GCA_009869905.1. NCBI lineage: Eukaryota > Metazoa > Arthropoda > Collembola > Poduromorpha > Hypogastruridae > Ceratophysella > Ceratophysella communis. The sequence continues at coordinate 16,008 of VNWX01000350.1, read as the reverse complement.
ATCATCTTCGTCAAACTTCCCAAGCTATTCAGTCTTAATCTTTTAGAACCCCTGGTAATGCTACGTTAACCACGTCAGACGAATCACAGTTCTGGCTTCGCCTCCAGGAGAAAGTGGAGAAAGCTTGCTCTAATCTTGCGCTACTGAAACGCTATGCGAAATTCCGACAGGCGCGCTCAGGCTTAATAAACTCCTGATAAAAATAGAATTAAAAGAAATAATAAGGTAATTTGATATTTACAGCAATGTAACATGTCTGCATTGCTGTAGAAATTAGTAGAGAATGTTGCTTTGGGCTGGACAATATGAATTTATTTTACTAGTATTTTTGCGTACAGTAATAGGTAGCCGGTTATTAAATTTTTCAGTGCAAAAATGCAAAGTAATATAATTATTACAATATTCGACTTCAAGGTTAGTTTTACTCCAATATATACCAGCCGGACCAAGGAAAGTAGATGCTGACAATGAGAAAGAAAAAAAAAGAGAAAATGCAGTGGAGGAAACCCTTTCCGTGATAGCAGCGGGCGATGGAAATGAGAAGTGGAGGGAACTCAGCAGTGCCGTGCTAAGACTTCTCATTTCCCTCGCCCGCTGCTGCTTTCAAAGACAGTGTTTACTCTACTGCGGTTTCTCTTTTTTTCTTCTTTTTTTCTTTCTCAGGTTCTATTTTCGGCCCATGCAAAAGTAGAACCTGAGAAAGCAAAAAAAAGAAAAAAAAAGAGAAAATGCAGTGGAGGAAACCCTCTCCGTGAAAGCAGCGGGCGAGGGAAATGAGAAGTGCAGGCAACGCAGCACAGCGGCACTGCAGTGCTAAGACTTCTCATTTCCCTCGCCCGCTGATGCTTTCAAAGACAGTATTTACTCTACTGCGGTTTCTCCTTTTTTTCTTTCTCAGGTTCTATTGTCGGCCCAAGCAAAAGTAGAACCTGAGAAAGAAAAAAAAAGAAAAAAAGAGAAAGTTCAGTGGAGGAAACCCTCTCCGTGAAAGCAGCGGGCGAGGGAAATGAGAAGTGCAGGTAGCGCAGCACAGAAGCACTGCAGTGCTTAGACTTCTCATTTCCCTCGCCCGCTAGCTGCTGCTTTCAAAGACAGTGTTTACTCTACTGCGGTTTCTCTTTTTTTCTTTTTTTTTCTTTCTCAGGTTCTATTTTCGGCCCATGCAAAAGTAGAACCTGAGAAAGAAAAAAAAAGAAAAAAAAGAGAAAATGCAGTGGAGGAAACCCTCTCCGTGAAAGCAGCGGGCGATGGAAATGAGAAGTGGAGGGAACTCAGCAGTGCAGTGCTAAGACTTCTCATTTCCCTCGCCCGCTGCTGCTTTCAAAGACAGTGTTTACTCTACTGCGGTTTCTCTTTTTTTTCTTTTTTTTTCTTTCTCACCTGTGCCGACGATAAACTAAGCTAATTAAATACAATTTTAATTTTGAAACTAAATTCAATTAAAAAAGGTATCGGCTAATTAGTCCGAGCACCAAAAGAGCAAAAGACCCATTAGCCAGCACACCGGAGTTCATGGCATTATTGATCACATCCAAAATTGGCTTAAGTTCATCCAGAATGGGCTTAAAGAGAGCTTGAGCTTCAACCAATGTTTTGTTGATTAACTCAACAGCACTCTTGAAATTAGGGTACTTCTCATTCTCAGCCAAAGCTTTGATCTTTGCATTCGTATCATCAGAAACGGCTTGAGCATCTTTGAGAGCCTTGGTAACAGTAGCTGCGAAGTCATCTGGAAAGCTGATGTTAAGGGCCTTCTCAATGGCATCAATGATTTCTTGAATTGGGAAATCAGCCTTGATTTGCTTCGTTCCTGGAATTGTGATTTCAGTAATGACGTCGATAATGGGCTTTATAATTTCGGTCATTTTGGCAGTGGCGTCAGCGATAGTTTTATTAAATTCAACTAAAGCCTCGGGTTCTATTTCAATTTTTGAAAACTCTTCAGCGAATTTTATAGACAGATCCTCGAGGCCCGTTAAGGCGGAAGTAACGGCGGCTCCTAGCTTCACAAAATCTATTTCTTTAAGGGCTTCTTCGAGTTCATCGTAAAATGCGTTCGTTCCGATCGCTAAATTAATTAATAAATAGGTGTTAATTTGAGCCAGTCCTTCGAATTAGCGTGATACTCGTATACTGAATTTTTGACTTTTTCAATTCATTACCTCGATTGGAACCCTGAACAGCCGAAGCTTGGCAAAGGGCAGCTCCGCAGAGAACGAGAAGTGCAAGAACCTTCATTTTGGTTTTATAAAATGCTAATTTTAATTAGTAAAATATTTAATTAAGTCTGGAGTTTGTAGTTGCTCCAATGTCAATCCGAAAGTGATCTTGGGTTTGCACAGCGTCCAGTATAAATAGTTCACTTTATTGCGTAAAAGCCTGGTCGCCTGATATAGATAATGTCTAAAAGGTTTTAGCATCATATCCGCTGATGCCCTTATCTGCACTTCTCAGAGTGTGTCACCAATTTTTCCATTAAATCTGACATTGTCGCATTAATAAGATCCAGGTAAAATAGATATTATATGACTAGCCAATGACGCGTAGACGTCAAGTTCAAGTACGGCTAGTCAAATCCTGAAATTTTCATAATCATTTTTTTACATCTAATTACAGGTCTAAAGTGCCATTATGCAGGCTATCAATACGTGTGTGTATCCGTTGCAGCCTGATGCATGCTGCAGTAAAATTAATTAAGAACCCACTTCAATTATCGAAATAGTTATGAAATCATTTTGTGAGTCATAATAACATGAAGTAGGTATTCAATTGCTGCATTTTTCATGGACTGGTAATCGCTTATCATAGCTTGTATTGTAGGCACCTCAAATTCAAATCGTTTTACGTAGGTTCACGCCTATTGGTATTGGTGGAAGTTCATATATGTCATAGCGTAATTTTGGTTGCACAAACGTACGACAGTTGTGCAATATAAATTGATAAAAATAACTTATTGTTTCTGCTAGACGTCTGCATTGAAAAACACGTCAGCAATCAATTTTTTATATCGATTTAGGACTTCCATAAGGGTAAAGTTCATTGTTTCAGCAAAACTAGCGTCGAGGTCAATGCTTGTGTATTTTTAAACCGAATTTAGAGCAGATCGCTCGTCAATTATTTTTATGCTAATTTGTTCTTCAGCTCGATGTACTGGTACGGGGTACGGATATTCTCAAGAAATGATTTGTCGAATGATGCTGCGCAAAATATAATTAATTTTCGTGTTGCTGTTATAAGGTATCAACGCCGTTTAGTACAGAAAATTGCCTTGCAGCATTTAAAAATTAATTAATACGGATTAAAAATTTAGGAATTACAATTTAAAGCAGCAATCAACATCGTGTAATGTAGCTGCCTTTTTCAAAAAGCTTTAGAAATCTACGAGTGCATTTTGTAATTAATTTGGAGTATGCTTATTCTTAAGGAACTTTGGGTCAGATCCAAAATGTTCAGAAGATATATTACAACGATTTTGGTGCTCTCCTTGCTCACTACTATCGTTATTTACTTTGAAAGTGTTTTACTGTTAAGTCGAAGCAAAATCGAAGTGTTTCTGCCATTTCGAGATTTTGGTAAAATCAAGCCCGAAATTCCGGAACAGGAAAACAGCCTTAAAGTGCCAGATCCGATGGATGAACTTACGTATACTGTGGTGGAGGTGGCTACTGCGCCTAACAATGCTGAGGTACGAGATGCCTCGAAAATCGCCACTGGATTTTTGAGTAGTATTGCAAGAGATGTGGATGACAATAATGCTGGGTCAGAGGACGTTCAAGCAGGAGAATGGGTGACAAGACCAGGTCAAATTATTTATTCAGAAAATGTTGAGACTGTTCAAGCTGTGGAAAGTAATGTGTCGATATCAGGAGCAATAGTGGAGCTTGAGGCAGACTCAGCCGAATCGGAAGTCATTGATACGACGGGTATTACGCTTTAAAATTTCGACGGCTCAACTTAACCCTCAATTCAGCTGCAATTTAAATAGTAAATAATACAATATTTTTNCCCTCAATTCAGCTGCAATTTAAATAGTAAATAATACAATATTTTTATTTTGTTTTTAGAGCAAATGGCCTGCAAACTTCCTATGCTGGATCCTTTCAACACGGAAATGATGCGTGCCATTGTAAAGCATGGAGACACCGAGCTTTTTTGCATGGACGAGAGCAGAATGATGTTCAAAACGGATTTGGACTCGAATTTAATTAAAACACCGAATAAAGATGGCTTCTTCAGAATAGTCGATTGCGCTTATACAACTTTCGAACGAGGGAAGGACGATATGCAGGTCGAAAAGTGCGTCACCCGCTAATTAAAATCGCTATTTTTAAGGTGTAATTTAATTTAACAGCGAATTTTAATTTTTCAGCAACCTAGACCAGACCTACCCGATCACAGCAGACAAAATAAAAATCCCAGACGATCATCACTTCATCCGAGTACAATGCCATCGAAAAGATAACCAGAACCAAGCCTACGAAGATTTCTTCGGTTTCGTTCACCGCAAACCGGAAGTAGAAAACCGGGCAGATGCCAACTCGAGAAATGTTACCGAAGAAGATCAGCTAAGCATAATTATTCTCGGCTTAGATTCAGTTTCGCATATGAATTTTCAGCGATTTTTAAAAAAGACGAGAGCATTCTTGCTTGAAAAAATGTCGGCCATTGAATTCTACGGCCGAAACAAAGTTCATGAATCCACTTTTGCAAATGTGGTGCCAATGCTGACTGGATGGCGAACAGATGAGCTTCAAAACAAACTGAAATGCTGGCCTGAACAAGGGTCATATTTCGATAAATGTCCCTTCATTTGGAAAGAATTCTTAAATCGTGGCTATAGAATTGTACACGGAGAAGATTCAATTCATCGCTCAACATTTTTGGATTCAACATTAAACGGATTTGAGCATCCAATCGCAGATTATGATTTTCGAACGCTTATTCGGGGTTTTGAGAAATTGGGCGGGGGTGATGGCTGCTTCGTGCATCAGTCTTCGACGCAAGTATTGCTGAGCAGTATCGCGAAAGCAGCCAGTACTTTCAAGAATAAGCCATATTTTCATTATACATGGATTACGTCGTTTACGCATGATTCCGCCGGGGCGGCGAAGCACATTGATGTCCATGTTTTTAATCTTTTGAAGACGTTGGTGGAAAATGAGCTGTTGAATCGTACGGTTTTTATGCTGTTGTCGGATCATGGTACGTTTAATAATGGGCAAATTTAAAAACAAATAATAGGCAATTCAAATGACAATTTATCGCTATTTTGCAGGCATGACCTTCGGCAACTACGTCCAGCAAGAACAAGGAATGCTGGAATCCCGCATGCCAATGCTCAATGTGGCCTTCCCCGACTGGTTTACCAAAAAATACGCCCGAGCAATCGATAATTTCAGAAAAAATACCCAACGCCTTTCAACTCCCTTTGACCTCCACGAAGCCTTAATTGACCTTTTGAATCCTTCTGTATCCATTTCCGATATTGCTCTGACCAAACGTGAATCCGAGTCTTATTCGTTTAACCGTGGAATCAGCCTATTTCTACCCATACCAATAAACCGCACTTGCGCCATGGCTGAAATTGAAGATCATTGGTGTGTCTGCTGGAACAAAACTGAGATTGAAAATCCTGCTAATGACGTTGCTGTGCAGAAATCAGTTGAATTTACACTGGAAACCATCAATTCAAAGCTATCAGATTTTTCAAAATGTGCGAAATTACAATTAGATTATATTATTCTAGCAAGAAAGTTAAATCCCGATAGTAGGAGTTTACAAAAATCCGAGGTAAACAAATATGAAGTGGTGTTTAAAGTAAGTCCGAGTTCAGGAATATTCGAAGCTACCGTTGTATTGGAAGAAGGTGAGGAACCCAAAATGGGTGGACCAGTTAGTCGAATTAATGCTTACAAGAATCAAGGGAATTGTATTGATAGTACGGCTAATGGTACGCTAGAAATTAAGAGTATGTGCTATTGTTTGAATTAATAGAAAGTCGGATGATTATATTTTAATTGTGTTACAAAAATAAAGCATAATTATTTGTAAATTTAGCTAATGAGCTTGTTCCTCTCTCCTGAAAGTCAAATTAAATCGCGTTAATTTTTCTCATCCAAAAAATATCGAATTCGTCGTGTTTGATTTTATTCTCGGAAATTTTTAGGTTAGATAGATTTGATATTTTTGTGCACGTCAAAATGCCTGGCACCAGACACCGCCCGTGCAATACAGTAGGCAATAAATATTCTTAGAAATCGCAGTCACACCGCATCATCGGTAACCGGTACCAGATAAACCGGAATTGATTGCCGTTGCCATTGCCCTGGTTTAGCCAATCCACAATACAATTGCAAATGACAAATATCAAATCAAACACGCAAATTTTCGTACCTATTTAAATTATTTACAGCTGGCAACGTTAAAAAATGTTTAAATTAATTACACAACAATTGATTGGCATTAGCTGCGTAGCCCTTTCACTGTATATTCTAATGTATTGTACGCTTTTGAAAGAAGAATTCGCTAATAACGTTAACGAGCTAGAAGAAGTTTATCGTAGAAGAATAGTGTTGGACAATAGTACAGTGGCCATTTTCGGTGTCGGTGATGTGATTACGAATATAATTCGAATTGATAAGGTTACTGGAGAAATTTCGAAATCAGTTTCAGGAAAAGGGACGCTAAAACCCGCCAGAAAAGCTTCCAGATTTGAGCCGATACGTAACGAGTCGATACCAGGTAAGGTCGCTGAAAATTCTCGAATTCCCGTGCTTGACCTTCAATTTTAAAAGGTCCAAAATTTTAATTTTTAGAACAGATGGCCTGTAAAATTCCCGTCCTTGACCCCTTCAACGAAGAATTCATGGAGATTGTGAATACCTTTAATCCGGAACCAGGACCACTTTGCGAACCAGATACAAAGTTCATGACGGACTATGATTCAAACTTGGTTAAAATTGAGGGTAACGAAGAGTACTTCAGTCAGGCAAATTGCTGTTATTTCAAGTTTCAACGCGGAATGGATGATATGAATATTGAGAAGTAAGGTTTGACCCTTTGAGTGAAATTTTGACAAAGTCGCCATTTTGATTTTATATTTGATTTATCGACAGATTCGAAAACCCTTGCTTTCCGCTAACCGAAAACAAAACGAAAATTCCACCCGAACATGAATTCATTGCGGTAAAATGCAAGGGCGAGGATGAGCGTGAAGAAAATATGGGATATTTCGGTTTTATTCGTTTGAAACCTGAAGTGGAAACGCGTGCTTCGAAGCAGCAAACATCCAACCTGGATCAGCTAAGCGTGGTCATCCTTGGCCTTGATTCCGTCTCCCAAATGAACTTCCAACGCTACATGACAGAAACACGTAAATATTTGCAAGACACTCTCTCCGCCATTGAATTCCTAGGTCGAAATAAAGTTCATGAATCAACCTTTGCGAATGTCGGACCGATTTTAACAGGCTGGACTAATGATGAGCTCACTTCAGTAGTAAAATGCTGGAAGAATCCACCGCAGTCCCATTTCGATGATTGTCCTTTCATTTGGAAAGATTTAGAAAAAATTGGTTATCGAACGGTTTACGGTGAAGATTCGATACATCGGTCAATTTATTTGGATTCGACGTTAAACGGTTTTAAGAAGGCTATAGCGGACTATGATTTCCGAACGTTAATTCGGGGTATGGAGGTCATGGACGTGCACGACGGGTGTTTCAATCATCAGTCATCACCAGAAGTGCTGTTAAATAGCATCGCCAAAGCCGCTGTGACCTTTCGGGATAAACTATACTTTCATTTTACGTGGATCACGTCGTTCACTCATGAGTCAGCACAAGCGACTAAATATGTTGACGAACCAGTGGTAAATTTGCTGAAAATGCTGAACGAACAGAATTTATTGAACAATACAGCATTCATCCTGGTCTCGGACCATGGTATGACCTTTGGCGAGTATGTGCAGACCGAACAAGGAGTGCTGGAATCGAGAATGCCTATGCTGAACGTCATACTTCCGGAGTGGTTCCGCGTCAAGTATTCCAGGGCCATTGAAAATCTGAAAACGAACGCCCAGCGGCTGTCTACACCGTTTGACCTTCATGAAATGCTTAACGATTTACTGAATCCATCGGAATCAATTTCGAACGCAGCTTTGAAGCGTCGTGAACCTGAATTTTATTCGAAAAACCGAGGAATCAGTCTATTTCTACCAATTCCACTAAATCGAACCTGTGCACAAGCCGGAATCGATGACCACTGGTGTATTTGCTGGGACAAAAAACCTATAGCCAATCCTCAAGACAACTTCGACGTCCTGAAAGCAGTATATTTCTGCCTGGACATTCTAAACGCTAAACTACAGCCATTTGAAAAATGTGATGAACTAAAGGTCATAAAAATTATATCAGGTCGAGAACTCCGTGCAGTTAGCACTGAAATAACGAACTTCACTAATAAAGCTGAACGACGCTACGAAGTGGTATTTCAAGTGAGCCCTAGCTTCGGAATCTTTCAAGGAACTGTGGTACTGCAGAAGTATAGAAATCCAAAAATCGGAGGGCCTATCAGTCGAATTAATGCTTACAAGCATCAAGGCGATTGCATTGACTCCGCGGTCAATGGAACGTTGGAAATTAAGAGCATGTGCTTCTGCTCAGAAGATTGAATTTAGCGGGTTTGTCCGCTATTATATAATTTTTTGCCCATTAAGGGAAGCTTGGGTAAATTAATCTAAAATCATGATTTAGCCGAAAAATTGTCCTAAATACGCTATTAAAATTACAGATCATCCTACTACGTTAAGTTAGGTTAGATTAAAATAAGCTATGAATTTAAAATTATAATGGAAAAATTTCACTATTAACGGGCAGCTTAATTTCTGCAAAATTAATTATAAATTATGATTTAAAACAGATCTGAATTGCAATAAAATTCTAAAGCATTTACCAATGGTCATAATATCCAAAATGCAGTTGCTCATATTAAATGCTTGCTTGCGTAGATCAGTATTACAGCAAGGCCACGCAGATACCAGCTTAAATTATCTTAGAAACACACCTGCCGAGGATGCGAAATGACAGTAAAATCGGGTTAATTCGAATCCAAAGCTGCTACCAGGATGTCTCGTATCTTTCTGATAAGCATATTTTAATATGTAGTTGCTGTATGAAGCATTTTATATAGGCTTCCAATATGGGTCAAAATTAATCTCCTGTGTCAGAGAGATAGCAGACCAATTGCCAATTCTTCAATCCAAAGGGTTATAATGTAGACGCTACCGGCAAGTAGAGGCCTGTGATAAGAGATACCTACCTAATAGAAATATATATTGACTTAAGATTAGAGCTGCTTCTAGATCACTATTCGTTTCAGGATATTTACTTAATAATGCAAAAAAATTATTAACCTTCAGTCGTCCAGTCGTGCTTCGGAATAAATATTATTCCAGATCGAAAATTTACAAAGTGAATTCCTAATTGTAATTAAGTACCTATTTATAAATTCTTTGAACTGAAAATCTAACCGTGACAGGACGACGGGTGAACAGGGGTGTTGTTGCGTTAACATTTTAATTCTATAGGGGTAGTTGATAGTTCATGGGAAGTCAATTTACTCTTTGTTTGGTGATCTCTCTCAGATCATCGTTTTAATTGTTCAGTTTAATCTAAACTCGTATAGTTTGATTTCAACATGATACTCAGGAGACTTCGGCCGTCGGTGCGGCGTCGTCTTATTGCAATTGGCTTATTGGCTATTTCGGTGTATTTTCTAATGTGTTTTACTAAAAGTGTGGTGAAGCAAGAAGTTGACGAAGCTATGATGGGAATCAAGAACAAAAAAGAAAAACGCTTAAAAGCCGGTTAGTAGATATTTGAAATAAAGAAAATTAGAGAAATTCCGTCGCGCATTTAACTTGTATATTAAATTTGTAATTTCCAGGGCTCTCGAATGTAATGGCCCCTGTGAGCCATGACCTTTCACCAGGATCAGGTACGTAATTCACATCGAATTAAAAAAAATTCTTCCTTCATCTCTGATGTCTTTAAAAATCGTTAAATTTAATTTGTGTATTTTTAGAGCAGATGGCCTGTAAAATTCCGGTTCTTGACCCGTTCAATAAGGAATTCATGGATGTTGTCAATTCATTTCATAAGAAATCTAGTCATCCTTGTAAGAAGGAACCTACGAAGTTTAAGACGGACTATGAAGGGAACCTGATTCGTGTTGCGGGGAACGAGGAGTACTTCAGTCGGGTGACGTGCTGTTATTTCCCGTTTACTCGCGGTCAAGATGATATGACAATTAGCAAGTAAGGTCACAAAAATTGATTTAAAAAATTCGCGTTTTGCCCGTTAACTGATAATTTTGTCTAATAATGGGCCCTTAGAGTACTACCCTTAATTATGAAAATTCATTTGAACAGGCATGAGGACCCTTGCTACCCCTTAACCGAAGAAAAAACAAAAATACCCCCAGAACACGGATTCATCGTAGTCAAATGCAAAGATGCCACCGTGGAGCACTACATGTACTATTTCGGCTTCGTTCATCTGAAACCGGAAGTGGAGGCTGCTGCTTCGAGTCATGAAAGTAAACCGGATCAACTGAGCATCGTTCTCCTCGGCCTGGACTCCGTTTCTCAAATGAATTTCCAGCGTTACATGACAAAAACAAGGAAATATCTTCATGATTCCTTATCAGGGATTGAGTTTCTAGGTCGAAATAAGGTCCATGAATCGACCTTTGCGAATGTAGGTCCGACCTTAACGGGCTGGACGAATGACGAGCTAACGCAAGTGGTCAAATGCTGGCCGAATCCACCGCAGTCTTATTTTGACGATTGTCCTTTCATTTGGAAGGAATTTGAAGAGTTGGGTTATCGAAGTCTTTACGGCGAAGATTCGATTCATCGATCAATTTATTTGGACTCAACCTTAAACGGATTCAAGAAGCCGATCGCAGATTATGATTTTCGAACTTTAATTCGTGGTATGGAGATTATGGACAACCATGATGGTTGCTTTACGCAGCAATCTTCGCCGGACGTTTTAATCGACAGCGTGGCCAAGGCAGCAGTGACCTTTCGTGATAAGCTTTATTTTCACTTCACATGGATCACGTCTTTCACCCATGAATCCGCACAAGCTGCAAAATACATCGATGAACCCATCCAAGAATTACTTCAAATGATGAACGATCAGAATTTACTGAATAAAACAGCGTTTTTCCTGCTATCAGATCACGGCATGACCTTTGGCAAGTACGTTGAAAAAGAACAAGGAATGCTCGAGTCAAGAATGCCTATGCTCAACGTCATACTTCCGGAATGGTTTCGTGCCAAATATTCCAAGGCTGTAGAAAATTTAAAAATCAACAGCCAGAGGTTGTCTACCCCATTTGATCTTCATGAAATGCTTACAGATTTACTCAACCCTGCTGAAACGATTTCGAATTCGGCTTTGAAAGGTCGTGAAGCAGAATTTTATTCGAAAAATCGTGGAATTAGTTTATTTCTGCCGATTCCATTAAATCGAACTTGTAAAGAAGCAGGAATCGATGATCATTGGTGTATTTGCTGGGATAAAACAACTATCGAAAATCCTGAAAATAATTCTGAAGTGAAAACAGCAGTGCAGTTCAGTTTAGACATTATAAATTCCAAAATTCAAAATTTTTCTATGTGCGCTCAATTAAAAATTGAGAATATTGTATTAGCACGAGAATTACATCCTGTTAGCACGCAATTTACCAAGACTGAAACAAGATTCGAAGTGGTATTCCAAGTGAGTCCTAGTTTAGGGATATTTCAAGCCACAGTTGTATTACAAAAGGATAAGGATCCGAAAATGGGTGGACCTATTAGTCGAATTAATGCTTACAAGCATCAAGGGGACTGCATTGACTCTACGGCGAGTGGGACGCTGGAGGTGAAAAGCATGTGTTTTTGTACTGATGTTGTGTGAATTTACGAATTTGGAATTTGGAATTCTGAAGACTTTTGTAATGCCTAGACAGTTATTTTGGAAGTTCATCCATAATTAAATTGAATTACTAAAAGTATTTTTATGAGTTAGAGTTGATGTCAAACGACAATGCTGTACTGAATTTTTTTTAAACTACCGTTTACAAGGGTTTGCTTTTGCTATTATATAAACTTTGGATTCAGAAATTTTAGATCATTGCTCACTAGGCGAGAGGCGAGTCAAAACGTCCAAATTTTCAGGCATTAAAATTTAAAATGCCTACCTACCTTTAAGAAAATGCAATCAGGGCACTACAATTCGGATAAATATTCATCATAGGCCTGACCTGAAGGGTACGATAGGCATAGACGAGTTCGTAGCTAGCGTAAAAATATGTCATTTTGAGCAAGCAGCATGGAAATTTAAACCACGCTAGACCTCAGTTTAATATGCTGGAAATAATCCAGTTTCTATGCTGCTTAGAGCTAGGGAAGGACTACAGGGTGGCCGAAATGTCATATCAGTTCGCCATACCGATCGAGGATCAAATCTGAAACCCTATTTCGATTTTCAATATTAAATTACACGCCCTTGGCTAAGGTGGCGACGCATTACGAACCTTTCACCGACGCATTGCAAAGCAAAAGGGCATTTCAAACTCTGTTTATAGGCTTTCATATACAAATAAATTAAAATACGCTTATGCGTTGAAATTTAGGACTTTCAGGAATCAATTAAATTGACTTACATTCGGATTAAATCCGTTGACATAATCCGGACAGGATTGAGAGTAGTTTGTATCTGCCAACACTCGAGACCAGCACATAAATCCATCCCAGATTGTTGGACAGTATCCTGTATAATGACATTCAGCAGAAGATAAGCCAAAGTGATTTGTATGCCCCAGTAACTTATTCCTTAATTCAAAGTTGGCATTTTGATAGGATCCTATCTCCGTGTGCGATCTCACGCTCGAATTACAAATAGGTAACTTTAGGAAAGGCGATTAGAAGCGTGAGATCGCAGGCGAAACGTCTGCCTAAACAAGCATATATTACCGCGTAGGATTTATTCGAGAAAGTAAAAAAAGAGAAAGTTTGGTGAAAGTTGGTGAAAGCACAACTTGGCTTTTTTGCCTATTCAGACGACTGTGTGAGTTGATAATTTCGTTATCCAATATCCTACTTGTGCGTAGAAGCAAAATAAAAGTTTTTAATTTGCATAAACAGGAAGTGACAAAACGAGACAGGCCTAGGACTTAATGAAAACAGAATTATACGAAAATCAGACGAAAAATAAGAAGATGCCAACTACGCTCCGGTTATTTGTAACTGAATAATTGAATTTTCGTCGAACAACACATGCGATTCTCAGATTTTATATTTTATATACTTTTTGTGTTATTTTTGAAGTTCTGGCTATTGATACTGGTAAAAATACGGATGCTAGCAATAATTACTTACAGAAAATCATTTTTTAAACCGAGCAGGGCCTGTCAGCGTCAGTGCCAATGCCGTGTATTAGCACGGTAGAAGTTTCATTGCAAAGGGTTAAGTTCGTTTTTCATTATGTTCCATGTCGCAATAAATCAGCTATTGGCAATGCACAAGACCAACCCAGTTTATTTAAAAACCAAAGAGCATTTAAATAAACGAACCTGTGAGATCTTCATGTGCCTCTGCGTCAATCTGCTTGAAACAAGCGTTCATGTGCTGAGTTTGATGCCAGCGTAGAAGAGCCTTGTGATTTTCTTCTGCCGGCGTGTCGGTGTCGTCGGAACTCATCTGTAACCAATACGGAAATACAAAATATATAGTATACTGTATAGAAAAAAAAACCACATGTCAATCGATACTCTACTGAAACGGAACTGACTCGATAAGCGTTCTCGAGCGACGCCAGTAATTTGGCTGTATTTCAAAAACCGGATATGGAAAATTTTACTGAGCGGAAGTCTGTTCTTGGTCGGTTTGAATTTTGAATTTACTAATGCGGTGCTGAGAGCAGTAGAAATTGAAATACGAATCATATTCTGACCTTTTAATGCTGAAAACCACAATATTTTTTGCTAATAATTTTAACGCCATTCAAGTTTTCGGTTTGACTTATTAATTATACAAATGCTAATGAAATTGTAAGGTCAAACGAACGCAGGGAACCAACTGGAATATACCCAGTTCCCTGGAAAGCGCCCAGATTTGGTGATTTTGGTGAAGGTTCGGTGTTGGGTTACGTGTTAGGATTTAGAATCTTTAGTAAATGCTAAAAACGTAAATGCTATAAGCTGCCCCCAAAAATAAGTATGCTAAAAACGTAAATGCTATAAGCTGCCCCCAAAAATAAGTAGTTTCCTCCAAGAATCATATCCATGAATTCTAGTACTTTTTCAAAATCCGACAAAAAGACCATATTTTTAACAAAAACAATCATCTGGCAATGAATCCTGTCTGCGATCTGCGATCAAGGATGAATGCCACACACTGAAAACCGAATATTCTGGAAACGCTTAGCCATATCCTGTAATTTGTAATTATCCAACCCAGATCCTCATACCAAGCGGAACTAGCCTAGAATCTAGCTTGAATTCCTATTGTGTATAGTGCAGCTATTGCAATAATTACCAAGTTATTGTTTTGGCAGAGCTACCTCAAATCTCTATGGTAAATATATACTGGGCAGTAAAGAAAGGAAAACAAGCGTAAAAGCGAGATAATCCCATAAACCCGCAGAGTATCTATCGACTACAGATGTTGAGGCTTAGAGCTTTAGTTAGAGCTTGCACGCGGCTTGAGTGGCCCATAAACCTTCTAGCCACTAAAGTACCGCACAATAGAGCTGACAAGACTACTACTAGGTAATTGAAAACAAAAACATGTGTTAGAGATCCACTTCAGGAAGAACAGGATGAGGCTTAGAATTTAGAAATTTACATGTAGGACAAAGGACCAGAAGGAACCCAAGCTCCAAGCTAGTGAAAGCGAGACTTTGAAAATTCTATTTAAATTCAAATTATTTGAGCTTCGGTTCGGTAATAGCTAAATAGAAAAACAATAGGCCACCAGGCCTTTAGGCTTATTGATTATACCTGAGATAGGGCGAACAATTGGGCACCTGCTTACCTTTACATACAACTTGCCTGTATTTTGGAAACATTGTCCAGTCCATTAACGTGATAGTATCTATTTTTAGTATAAAATAATTTTTTAAACCGGAAAAATTGCTGTAACTAGTCATTGCAATTCAAAATTTATCTATAACGGATTATGGACTGCTTCTATTCCAATTCTAAAGCATAAATGTAACACACACGTTCCCTAAACAACTAATATTAGTACAACAGAACAAATTCGCAAATTCCAGTCAATGTCACGAAAGTCCCGGCTGACTGTCAACAGCCCGGAATCAATTATTTGCGCAAATAAATATGTATGTCAGGGGGATTAGACCCTGAATTGTACCGTGTACCTATTTGCATTTTATATATTGATTGACGTGACACCTTCTTAAGCTGAAGTGACGGCTTTGGTATTTGGATTGGAAATTCTAAACTTCTAAGCCTAAGCCTGTGTAGGATGCCAGGTACCCTGAAAAAGCCTTCAATCGAATTGTTATTGTGGATCAGAAGACGGAGATACATACTATAGAACTTGACTAGTGTTATGTAAACATGGTTACTGGATATTTAGGTCCTTTGCGCTTACTTTCTGGGACCTAACCGCCTCGATGCTGCAAAGCAAATATTTAGGTTACCCTTACTCGAATTTTATACGAAAATATGCATAAAGTTTCCTTTGATAAGTAGAAATGAGGTTTGAATGGTATTATCGGACAGAGACCGAATAGTCGAAGTCGAAAATTGCCAAAGGCTTTAATTTTAATCTTTTAAACGATCGATTTATTCCGTCAATTTATAAAATAGACTTGGATTTCGATTTACTTTTAGACCAGAAGGGTCTTATGGGATGGTCTTGTCCGTCGTCGTCGTCGTCGTCGTCGTCGTCGTCGTCTGTCCCCCCAAAGTCGCTGTGCAAGCGTACATT
>VNWX01000349.1:0-23715 GCA_009869905.1 Ceratophysella communis | reverse complement strand
TGTAACTTTTTCTAATTGTTTAATTACCTTACCGTATGGATTAAGATGTGCCATTAGCTCCGAGTTACAGATTTGAGGAGGTACCGGTTTAAATGTTATTGTCTTGATATTAGCAATGAAGGGTTGGATCTGCAAAGAAGCTCCCTTCACTTCAATTGTTCCATGTTCAATGAGGCGTGTCATCACATCCTCATCCTTCAGGAAAAATGCAAAAAACTGTGGACCTCTTGAGCCTGCATCTAGAATGTCCTGTGGGCTTATAATTTGTTTAAGTGCATTAAGATAATCCAATAGTTGTGCCCCTTTACCGGAACGTACAACAATCGCATTAACTGATGTAACCATTGTTAAGCCAGCCGGTATGCCTCTCTCTCCCGCTCTCGGCTAACCCACCCGCTATACGTATATAGGCCTCCGTGCCTATACACATATAGCGGTTCGCTGGGAGAAGCAAGAAAACAAACCCTGCTGACTTTTAATAATTTTAGAAAAACACAGATTTACCACCGATTTTCATCGAATAAATTGTGTTGATGGGATCCCCAGATGGTCGGGAACAATGTTTTGTGTGTCGATGACACTGACAGTTCGTATTAATTGAAAATTTAATGTTTTAAGAAAGAGCCGAAAGATCTGTGACTTCTCCTTCCTCTTGAACCCTCTTTAGTTTTATGACCTGAAATGGGATCAGATGACTGAGCTAGAGATCAATACAATAAAGGTCATTTCCTCATTTGCCATTCTCAAATTTTGCAGATCCAGGTCGGGCTTTTATACGCATGAGTAATTTGCCAAGAGATTAGCTTTATGTCTTTGTGTAATTGTACATGAAGTTTATGATTCTCAAATATAGTGTTTCAGTGCTTCAGGCTAGATATAGATAGATCATAAATATGGTCATTGTCATAATTGATCTGACTTATTCTGACTCATGAATGATGTCATCCTAATAATCCTACTGTTTGACTTTGAGTCGGCATTCTTTATAGCCAACAAGATTTTATTGCCTTTAGTTTAGTTCCAAGGCCCAGTTCTCCTGCCAGGACATCTGCGCTCTGCTTTATACTGACCTTTAATTTCATAGTTGCTCCACATTATGTATTCTAACAGGCATGCCTATTGTGTATTGTATATGCTAAAATGCTAAGTCACAGCGTAAGATTAGTTAAATCAAAATACAGATACAGGCGAAGCTTAGCAACAGACAAAGATGAAATTATAAAAATTACTTTGTACAGTACAACACCGCAATAAAGTCAAATATAGGCTGATATTGATGATTGATGAATGCGAACAAAACTGTTTAGATGACTACTGACACTGGCGACAAGAATGATTGACTGCTCTTGTTTGAATGCCGAATAATGTCATCATCCTATAATCCTGTTCTTTGAATATATTTTTTATTCTAAATATGCAAATCTTCAGTCTAGCCAGCCACTGGCCGGATTAGACTGTAGACAGGAAAGATTAAATATGCCGGTGTGGCCGATGCGTATATTTTTTTTAGCTTGGTATACGTATGTACAGGGTGACACGAAATGATTTGACCCCTCGCCATCTCATACACGGGAAGGTCGTACACAAATATCCAATATACCAAATTAAAGCTACGTTCATTGCCGATCTAACGGTACCATGATCATCCATATTGGGCGAAAAATAACTGCTGCACAGCGCCAGGGAGTGTAGAACAATCCCATCGAATTTGAGTTCGCAACTAATCTTAACTTAAGATTAGGTTGCGAAGATTCTTAAGTATTGGCCCATCTCCCAGAATAGCCTGAGTTTTGACGTTGATCGACATTCCGCGATCCGCGATGCATTGGCTGGATTTAAAATTTTATCGACACTTTAATCGATAATTTATTGACGTAGGTATTGATTCAGCTTGGATTGGAACGTGGACACTAGACCTATAAGTTTAGACAGTCTACTAGACTAGATTCCAGACTGAATTTTCTGAAATTCTGATTTGGCATCTCTTGCACTCGATGTGCGATGCACACGACCTAAAACCTAAATATAGATTTATTTGTGTTTTAAGTGTTCTTGGTTCACTATCATTATTGTTTACATTTAGCGTTTTTGTTTGACTTTCATTCAAGCGTTGAAATAAGTATTCTGCACTCTGCATTCATCTTCAAAGAACCGTATAACACAGAATTATGTAATGCATCTGCATCAACCGTTACCCTAATCAAAAATGGCAGTTAATTTACATACTTTTAAAATTCGTTGACTATTTTGAGTTGGTAACTAGAACTAGGTAGTGTAAGTACTTGCATAATTTATAAATTAATTATCAGTTCTCATGCTCGATTCTTCTTGCCTGCAACTGCAGTACTATCTTTTATGGCCCTCGAAAGTCAAAGTCATGACAAAGACGTATTTATTTAGCAATCACTTGGACTCACTTTTGCATATATTCGTGGATTCGATAATACAGACTAAAAGGCAAAGACGTCTGAAAGCGAAGCATTTATTTTGTTAGTTTTCACGAACTATAAAACCATCGGTGCCGGCGGCTCACCAGACGTTTCTTATCCTCAACACTTTTAGATTGTTTTCTTCAACGCATTTTGAAACAGCCTTAATCGCCTATTTTCAGACCATAAACTTTGTTCGTAGTCCCATTAGGCCTTGACTATACTTGCTATTCCAAGCATTATATAACGATCTCGACTGTGGAAAGAAAGTTCATTCAAACGGACTTATCGGTAGTTTCACTGCTTCGTGCAAAGATAGCAAGTTTGCGTGTAAAACTTTTAATGGGGTGTTTATGATGATTGTTACTTGAATTGGAACTTTGTGTGTTACCGAAAGTGATTTGACCTGACAATTTTTTTCTTGTACATTTTTAGGTACGGAATGCTGTACATTCAGCACGCCCACGTGTTCCATGCCCTGTTCACAACGCTAGAGAAGTACTATGATGAGGGTCGAGATCCGCTCGAGTCGAAACTCAACGAATTCTTTGCTATTTTGACACGGAAAATGTTTGAAGTTCTCAATGCTCAGTATGACTTCAATGAGTCCTACCTTTCCTGTGCAACTATCGTCATTAGTGAGAAACAAGGAAATGATCTTCATCGACAAATTGTTTCAAGTCTTCGGCGCTCCTTTGTTGCTACCCGGGCGTTGGCTCAGGGGCTAATCGATGCGGATCGAGTGATGACGAATTTGCAAAAGGTAAGATAAGAGTTTCCCCTAATTGGCAACACTGGGCAGTTAGCCTATCTACGTATTGCGTGCTAGTACCCTTTTTTAATGGCCGCGGTATGTTTATATTTGGCGTTGAATTAATATAAACAGCCTTAGCTTATCGCGACATTTGGTCATTATTCATTACCCGAATGCGAGCACGAGTTGTTCAATGAATGATATCAACGGATATTCGTATTCGTAAGTCGTAAACCTTGCAGGCAGGGCTTAAAGTTTTCACGCATATAAGCTTCTTATACCTGTCCATGCCAACTTAATTTAAATTCTGTTATCAGCTTATTCTAAAACTTGGCTCCATTCGGTGCTATTCTCGTCCCTTGATCCCTGACACTGACACAGGCAAAAATCTGTTAGCTGTTACGGTCGATGATTAATATCCGGCATAATGATAAGTATACGCAGTATTGCGCTTCCCGTTCCGAGTTCGCCTTCGCCGAATTTACCATTGGGTTGGGGCTTGGGGCGGGCACTGTTTGAAATCTGGTTTTGAGCTTTGTTGCACCGTTGATTGTCAATTTATTGATTCTAGTTTATTTGAACTAAGCATCACAGAAGTAGTTTTGACGTAAGATATCCGAGTTTTAAGTTAAATGCCGTATGGCTCTGAATTAATACATTTTCGAGTTTTAAGATCCTGAGAACTGTAGCATAAGGTGTTCCTTTGCCAATAGAAATTCCTGAGATCTACTTAATCCTTTTTCATGCAATGGAGTTCTCAAATTACATGGGAAAACTGTCATGCAGTGTTGTTGAAGTTGGAATTTAGATGTACTTATTACTGAACTTGGCTCATCCTCGGCATGCTTAGGGAGCCTAGCCTGATGGCCTCGTGTCAAAATATGCCTCGTTTGCATACCTAAAATGCTGATTCATAATTCATAATATGTAATATTCGTATTTCATGTTTATTCGATTCGATCGTGCTGCGTGCTATACAACATACAACATACATTCATGAATTGGTCATTTCCCGTTGCCATAATGTAGCTTCATGTGTAATACACCTTGTTCGCAAAACGCACTGACCCGACGCTGCTGTAAACTTTAATTTAAAAAAACTGATAAACCCTCAATAAAGCACTAGAGCGTAAAATTTGTAATACATCATGGAGACAAGAGCCATTAAGACATCCCCACAAATTAGAACGGCACCGCGGCGTGTCAGCGTATGATGTTGATGTCAAGGGATAAGAAAGGATTATTATTTTGAAGTTAGACTGGTAATGACAGCAGAAGAGACTAGGGTCTTTCCAGTGTTTTTAGAACCCACTGTAAATGAATTCAGCGTTACGAGGAAAAGAAGCTTAACACGGGATCATTATTAGTAAAGTAGGGTGGATGTGGCTTAGGTCGTTAATTTTTATGGACTCTGTCAAATGCTGAAATGACATGAGACTTGACAAGGGCTAAGGCTATGCCCTATACATAGATGCAAGTTGAGAGGACGTCTGTGATCAATTTATTGATCCTCAATAGGGTTTATCTTAACTGGCGACTTCCTGTTAGTTATGATTCAGCTTGCAGATTAGAGTTCATGCTGAAACCTTGGTCTAGTTTTTAATTTCTAATCTGGATTTCCTGTTCCGGTTATCATTTCCGTGCACAGGTCATAAATAACATGATGTCTGCTTGACATTTAAATTTAACTCGATATGCCGTTGCGTTTAACACAACGTGTAATAACGGAATACGCGGATAACGAATAATTTGTCAGCAAGATTGCATTTTTTGGCGTCGCATTGCAAGGATTGCTGGTTTTACTGCGATTCTTTCCCGTTCAAATTATTGTTCAATGATTTATTAAAGATTAACATATTGATGAAGTGTATGCATTTTGGATTCAGAACATCTTTTAATTGTAATTATATTTTTCATTATTTCCAGCTGGATGTGAATTCTGTGGACTGCCTAATTCCTCTCGCACAAATGCTAATCTGTCCCATTTGTACTGAATCACGAGCTTACAAACCCTGTCAACCTTACTGTACTACCATTACGTCCAAATGCCTCACACCGACATTAGCCCTTTCCAAACCCTGGCTAGAGTTCTCGAAGGCCCTTGAAGACATCATTGATCGACTCCTCGGACCCTACAACGTGGAAGCTGTCGTGGAGCCCATTCATATTAAAATCTCAGAAGTCAATAATGAATTTTCAAGAGAGTGGAGCAGACTTAAGTCAGGCTGTCTTTTCCAAATGTGGAAAGCCAACGCTCAAGTCTAGAAAGTATGTGTTTACTTTTTCTCCTTCTATTTTAAAAAACCTTTTTTAATACAAACACCGCGAAGTCAGTCTAAGCTCAAGCTGAGGATTAGAGTAGAGCTTAGCTCATCATAGCTCATCATGAGGGGCGTCCGTCTCTGTCTGTCTGTCTTGGTTTTATTCTTATTTCTAGTTGAACGGTTTAACGTGTGTGTGGTACATGCCGGTTTGAATTCTGTCGTCGTCGTTGAAATATATCATAACTCGGAGACGGTCCCCTTTGCCCGTTTGAATGAGATGAGTTAGGCAGCATAAAAGTAATATCCAAATGCTTTCCGTAATTCCGCCTGTCGCCTAGAAACGCTTCGTGTCAAGTTGAGAGTCGCTAGCTGCGTTTAAGCTGACGCCAACGCCACTTCATTCAATTAACCTGTCTTCATCGGAGATCGGAGCAGCATAACAAACTGCGTGACGTGTTCAATGTAACCCGACCGAGCCATGGAGATTTTCACCATGCAAATTTTTAGTTTTTACCAAGAAGTTGATAAAAGCGTTCGCTCAATCCCAAATACATGTACCACCAATAAACCGTTTCACGTTACGTATATTGAAATCGGAAGCCAAGGTACGACATATGCTACACATGTCAGTTTCCCTGTAAAAATAGATTACATAACTCTTCACACCTTTCGGTTTGCTGCTGGTTCTCTCAATTTCGTACCGGGTGAAGCCTGGTATTTCGAAAGGATGTGACATAAATCATATTTTAGCGTCAAAAGCTCAACCTCAACAACTTTGTCTCACTCAGCACTTTACCTATCTCTCCAGAACCTTGTCCGAATTGTAAATATTTATTTCCTTCTTTTTACCCCACCTCTAGT
Source organism: Ceratophysella communis (assembly GCA_009869905.1). Taxonomy (NCBI): domain Eukaryota; kingdom Metazoa; phylum Arthropoda; class Collembola; order Poduromorpha; family Hypogastruridae; genus Ceratophysella; species Ceratophysella communis. Next base: position 17,407 of record VNWX01000349.1, on the reverse strand, counting down.
TTTAAGAAGCGTGAAGCTGACGGAGTTTCTTCACCCTCGGCACTCGCAGCTACGTCCGGAAATGAAAAAGACTCGGTTCAACCAAGCAAATCTCTGGAGAAACTCTTAAAGGATACCAAGACAAAAGTGCGAAAGGCCAAGGATCTCTGGAATGCCTTTCCGCGTCAAGTCTGTAATGCCATTTCCAAAGACTTTTCGTCTCAGACTTGTTGGAATGGAGCGGAACTTGTACAACCGGAAAAGGGCAAGAATAATGCGGAAGACAGTAGCGAAAATAAAGTCTCGGGCTCGGTTGGAAGAACGCAACCTAATGCATTGGTATCGGAGCAGATTGCTATTATTCAAACGATTACTGAGAAATTGAAAACGGCCTTTAATGGCGGAGATGTTCAGTGGGTTCAGGAAATTGGTAAATTAAAGTAATCCTTCAAGCTGAATTTTTCACAAGTCATGCAATTAATAATCTTAATTTTCTACCTACTTCCAGACGCAGACGACGATTTTGCTGGTAGCGGAATGGGCTCAGGTTCAGGAGAATCGCCAACTGATCTCGAAGATTCGGACGACGATGACCCAAGCGGTCAAATCACACATCACACTCCGACCAATACTAACTCTATGCCAGACATGGTTTGGAAACCGACCACGACCATCACAAACACAATACCAGCCTATTTCACCTCCAGTCGAAAAATCACCTAATCGGCCTATCTTCCCAGGCCTTCCTTCCGGTCCACCGCCACCCATCATTAGGCCTCGGCCGAGTGAAGATGACGACGAAGATGAAGATGAGGATGACGACGACTCAGCTGATAACCTCAACATTAATTCACGGAATAGTAATGACAACCGACGCAAGAACAGTAATAGCGGTGGCAGTGGAATTGACTTTGGTAATTTCGTTCCACCATCAATTCCGGAACTGCCCGCCCCGAAACCACCAATCTTCTCTATGCCCACCAGAACGACAACTACCACAACCACTACTACAACTACCACTCCTCGACCAACTCGGCCAACAACCACACCAGAACTTAAGAAACCCATCTTCACCGTCAAAGACCGTGATCGTGAGAAACCGACTCCTCCACCCACTGCAACTACTTCTGGGAATAGTATTGAAGTCACGGCTGGAAAGACGGTAGCTGTGGTCAAACTATTCACCCCAGTACTGGTCTCGATGTTGGGCAAATTATTTTCTCTCAGCTAAAAGGCAGCTGTTCACAAGTTATTCCTAGTTTTTCGCATTTTGTATTCCTATCATTCGTATGTGCAGTCAATCAGTTATTTAGAATTTATGTCGCTGTCGCTGTCTGCGTAATCACGTCAGGCTGGCGAAGGCGAACGACTGGTACACGTGTCCCGACCTCACAAGTGTCAATTGTATATATTTCAATAGTATTCTTGAAACCAGTGTTTTAAGTAGATAATTTATGTACAGTTTACCATCGCAATAAGCTCATCAGTTATTTATCACGGGCTGCCATTTGAATGAACCATTAATATAGAAGTTTTGCCCATTACAAGTCATTTTAATTGGTTTATTCGATCATCCTCTAGATTCTTTGTTATCCTAAACTGTCTAAAATATTCTGATTAAAAATTTTCACCAGCTTTTAGTTTGGATAAATGGGCAAACCTGCTAAAATAATGGTTGAAAATATCGTAAAGCCACAAGCAAGCAATGATTAGACTAGCCAATCTGTGAGCAAACATAAAACAATGCATTTTTGTTCATTGCCATTTTGCACTCTTAATTAGATTTAATTTTTAGCGAGTGCAATACAGTATTTCGACTTTAAGCTACGCCACTGTTGAACTTGAATTGTGTAGTGTAATCATTTGTACATTTTTTAAAATACAAAATACATGTAGGCCGTGTTTTTTCAGGGCTTCAACCTTCGACTGATAAATTAGGTTACGAAACTATAACCCTAGAACTCTAGGGGTTCACGCATGTGTGGGCAATTAATTTCCAGTATTTGCTGAAGGAGTATTTTCAGTAATGCTTGGATAATGGATCGTCGACGTAATTGTATTGTATTCCTATTAGTTTTAGCAACTAATTAGTATTACTAAGCATCTACATAATCTGTGCCATTTTTTGAATTCTCGCAATAATCATTTGGTTCTAAAAATTCCTTTTTGTTACAAATATGCAATTAATATTGACTGAGACTTAAACTTCAAACGCTTTTTTTGTAATTTTTAATATTTACAACAAATACTGATTAATTAATTTGCTACTTGAGTTCACAAAAACAATCGATATTCAGTTTCAACGGGTTTCGAAGGGTTTAGTCCTTGGTCCATTTCAAATGCGAATTAGGGGGCCTATTCGACTTGAAAAATGTTTAGACAAAACTTTTAGAAACCAAAAGTACAATCAATTCAATCTAATTTTTAACCTATTATTATATTTCTACCTTAATTTTTTGTTCACTGACGATATTTTGACTAAAATTTGAAACCAAGTGCAGCTCGTTTTGTTTTTGTTAATTATAATAATATTCGAAATCCGAACTGATTAAATATGATCGTCCTCTGGTCTCCAACACACTATGTATTATAATAATTAGTAATTAATACAACTAATGTAATTTATTATTAGTATAGGTAATTTAATGATATCTTATATTATCTTATAATTAGCGAAAAATTATACCTAAATATGCGATTTTTAAATTGGAATTTGTAATTGAAGGTGTTCTACTTATTTATATGGTCATTTTATACTCTCTAATCTCTAACAACTAGTATTTTAGTCTACCCACTTAAATTGGCTGAAATTTTATAATTGAACATGACATGACGAAGTTTATTATTTCGAAAACCAAATTAATTTATTGACTAAATATCACATTTTACAAATGTGCATTGACTAAGATTACTTACAATAATATTATAATAGGATATAATAATACAATAGGATTGAAATAAATAAAAGAATGTAGTTGAACATTTTATCGACGAGTATTTTGTAATTTTTTTGTGGGTCGCAGTGACCTTTAAGGTTGTACTTTGTTTGTACTTACAGATCTCGGCATTGTTTTCTTCGGTCAAGACGTCTTGACCGAATTTCTCAGGTAGCTCATGCATTTGTTGATTTAAACCAGCATTGAAATACGTCAAGCCTACGCGCAGGGCATCTGTAAAATGGCATTGAACCTTTTAATGAGGCGCCAGGCGTAAATAACTTGTGCCTTAATTTGACCTTGACCCTTCCTTTAACCTATCGCCGTTTTTTTCTAGAAATTCCTCGAAGAGACGGGATTTTTTAATCAGATATTTTAATTATTTAAGTACCTACTTAAAAATCATGCCTCTGATTTTAGTGTCAAAGTTTGGCCGCAAATCTCTAACCGCTGCGCGGGTTTGACCGTGACCGATGGTCAGGTCAGGGATTGGCTGAATCTCTTAGCTTCTGCGAAATTTAAATGCTGAGATTCCGGCAATGAGTGAAATCGAGAGAAATTGCCGCTCATTCCGTAAACACTGCTTGCTGCTGCTTGTCAGAGCGTTTGTCGTGTTGGTCTAGTTTTGCGTTAGCTAAAAAAAATTCATCAGTGGACATTGAAATAATTAATTATTTTAATGTTCCAGGGCCACTATTCTTGACCCAAATTCATTAGCAAAATGGAGAGCTTCCAGGAATGGCTGAGCAGTTGGCTGCGGGGATTGAAGACGGACGAGGCGGTATTTCGGCCGTATATTACCAGCATATTGGAAGAAGATGACGAGGAAGAAGATAAAATTGAAGCTCTTGATGGCTTGCTTCAGGAATTGACCGTAAGTTGACTTTAATGTGTCTTGTAATAAATTTTTATTAACTTTTTTATTTTGTCTAACTTTACATGATCCATTATAAAATAAAACGAATCAAGCGTCAGCGCAGGTTCATCGGTTGCAGGTACCAGCAGCGTAGGCATGCTAACAGCCACGGCTGCCTCTATACCAGCGCAGCCCTTGTGGCTGGCTTGAAAAAGAAATTGCTAATGGTACTTAATTTACCTAATTCGATATTTGCTCAAATGATCTTTGACGCTGAAAAGCCCAAAACCGTTGCATTTCTCGAATCACACCATCATATTTTGTATCTGACTTAATTTATGTTTTAGTTTGTATTTTATTTAGCCATGACATATTAAAGTTTAAATTTGAGACATTATTAACCTAGAATCTTTTGTTTTCGCTGTAGAACACGAAGGACGTTGCAAGCCTCCGCACTGAAATTATGACTCGTTGGGAGAAATCAGTGAGCGAAGCGAGTGGATCGGCTTCAGCATCTGGAATTCATAATCCGTCCGGTGGTGATCCTGAAACAGCTAATGGAGAATCTGGTGCTGCTCTTGGAGATCAATTAGATGAGATTCTACGAATTGCTTCCGAAAGTGCTGAGAAGTCAGGAAATGCGGGCAAGTCAAAGGTTGTTCCTGATAAAGAATTGCGAGCTGCTATTCTGTCTCATCTTAGTGCTGTAAGTAAAATACTTTACAAGCGTACCTACAACTTATTCTATTGTTAAAATTTGATCAAGAGGATCATTATAAAATTGTTTAAAATAGTCATCTTTATCTATTTTCACTTATTTGATTTACTGCAGTCTAGTGATGAAGAAGAGGATGCGGCTGAACCTAGTCCAGGTCCATCCTCATCTGGTCATGCTCAAGCCCAAGGTCACAGTGCAGGAAAGAAGAAATCGGACGCTTCTCTGCTGGCAGATTTCGGTCGAAATGTCAATCTGGAGAAAGTCCAGGCTGAGCAGCGAGAATTAAGGGATAAGGCTAAGGCGGAACATGCTGTCAAGAAGGAGCGTGATAAGGAAGACCGGTATGTTAAGTTTCAAGTTTTCGTGTCTTGCTGCTTTTAATAGGGTTTTGATTTCTATTGTTGTTTCTGTTTATTCAGAGCTAAACAAAAGCAGAAAGCAGTCGATCGTAAGGAACAAGCTAAAAAGAAAGCAACCAAAGTTGAGAGAAAGAGATGAACCAAGTTTCAAGCTTGCAAAACTCCAGGGGCTCCGGCTAGGATTTTTTGCAATCTCCAAACTGCACAGTTCTTTGGTAATGTAAAAATGCAATATCAAATATCCACTTAAGAATATACTTAGGTACACAAAACGTGTCCTTGATATGAAAATCAATGTTCAATCAAACAATATCCCATTTCGTAAGTCAATAACGAGCAACGAGGATTCAAAGCTTATTTTATACTCAAGTAATCTTATACTACTGTTCGTTTCAAAAAATTGCGGTACAAAAAAATATGCGAGGTTGTTTGGTGCATCCAGCGCCGTTCATTGATAAAAAATTTACCTCAGTACGCGCTAGAATACGCGAGGTCATTGACCTCGTGCATTGCGCCAAATAACCTCTAATATTTTGCTAATGTTAAATTTCTCGGTTTGTACCGCAATTTTCTGAAACGAACAGTAATTAAGTATCAATAATTTTAAACTTAACACAAGTGAACTCTATTCTTTGCCTGGTCAAGTTCATAATTGTAAAACTATGATTAGGTAAGTGAATGAATAATAATTTCAATTCATTTTTACCGTGAAAAATGCTGAATCGCAATGCTGACTTGAGTGTTAAATTACACAAATTTTTATTTTGCCGCAATTTAGAGACTACTTAACGTACGCAATACTGAATTACAACACGCGTGTCAAACCTTATTTAAATATATTTTTCCTACATTTCCAGTTGTGTTAGTAGTTAGTAGAATTGCATAATATGCAATCATTACGAATTGTGACGTCATTTCAAAACAGCGAGCTAGTTTAAGGCTGCATTACTAAACAAGAATTTCTCTCAAATCTTGGAGCTCTTGTTAGCTTTTGGAATTTGGACAGTAGACACTCCACGTGTAAGTTTAGCTCGGTAAGAACGCGATGATTATTACATGCAGAAGTATGCGCTATTCAAGAAAGCAATTGAGATAGTACTGAAATCTCCGATACAGACTTGTATTTTGGTGTAGTTTTTAGTTTACAAAATCGCTATGGTCTAAAATCTGGTTTTCAATGGACAAGAAAGCATAAAATTTCCGACTGGACAGCAGTACAGCACAGCCTAGCCATACGACGACAGTTACATTTTGACTGGTCTTTACGGCAGGTGCTGGTGATTGGTGAGGCGAGGCTGCGACTGCATGACATTATTCTTATTTTTCTACCTACTTAATTTTTTTGCCCTTTATTATTCCTAATCAAAAATAAAGTACGGAAAGATTCAAGCTCCGTTTCGTCCCACTTGGCAGTTCCACTTGAGAAAGTTGCTGAACTTTTTGAAGACTTGAATAGTTGATTAAATATCCTCGGCGACAATTCGTGAGAGGAATGAGATTGCTTTTTGTGGATATGGATGAAATGTTTTTGGCCCTGCTTTCGGCTTTCCACTCTTCTTGAGTCCCAGATAGTAGCCATGATGGGCGTAGTCCAGGGATAACAGGGAGTGATACGCCGTACCCGAACCAAGTTTGGTCTCAATCCATACTGTACCACGATTGGCTGCGGCGGGTTGACCGTGTACGCGTCCTTTCGGGGTCATGGTCACATAGAATCCGGTTACCAGACCTTTGATACGGATTTGACCGTCGAGACCTGCTGCTTCGAATTCTAGCAGACCTGCAAATAAGCAAAATGGCGATGAGGTAGTTATACGGTGGGTAAATTATCTGGCCCTGTGGCTTAGCGCTATTTTGTGTCACTCTACGAAAATGCAAACGTTTTGCAACTGAAAATATGGCATTACTTTTCGTAGGTTTGCAGTATCCTGTTCGAACTCAGCCATTGGGAAAATAGAGCTCGAAATGTGTCACCCGGAAATTATAAAGGTGACAGTGATATATGACAGTGACAAAATGCCTGACGATGAGCTGACAGGAAGGTATTATTGATGCGAATTTGCCAACTTGAAAAACACGAAAACGTGCCTATTCCGTACCGATCCGAAACTGAAATCCATCGGAGTTTCTACCTTCACTTCGGTATTCGGTACAACCGTGTATATCCTCGTAAAACTTGGTTCAAAGTGCCAATTTTCGGATTACATCTCTATGAAGCTCATAAAATACTTTGTGCTTACTCTGTGTTTACAACTAGCTTAACGTTTTCGCAAATAAATTAAATTTTCAGCAGCTGAAGCTGTACGTTCACCAGGCTGAATTTATGGGGCAAAAAATGAAGTACTAGGATCGCATGGATAGATATCCTCGTAGAAGTTGTAAAATTTGCTTGGTTTATATTATATTTATAATTTATAACGCGCTTTATTAGCACACTTTCTATCGAATTTCGAATTTCAAGATTTCGGCTGCGATCAAATCAACGCGTTTTTCTGGCAGAAACGTTTTTCCGAAATTTGGCGTGTTAATTTTTAAAACGCCTTGCGGTACCTTTTGCCGATCAAATTTTGCATCGAAGTCTTACTTACCATATTTATTTCGGGGTGATTTGGTCCCACGAACTTTTCCATTAGGATACACTGCCAAGTCGAAACCCGTCTGACACCATAGTCTCCGAATCCTTCGTCTCCTTCCTGGTTGAAATGGTCCAAATGACGGAGGTGACGGTCCTGGTCCTTCACCGGGATCCTCATTGCTTTCACGTTCTGGGCGTGATGGCGTTGGCTTCGTAGCCTCTGACCCACCACCACCGCTAGGCCCAGGCTTGGGCTCCGGTGTCCCAGTTCCAGACTCCGTGGCTCCTTCGTCCGGCTGCGGTGGACGGTATACCTCGTTGTTCTCACCCGAACAACTGTCACAACACATTTTGTTAAAGGCTCAAACGTGATGAACGTGTCCACATTCGGAATTTCGGGTGAGCGCCACACGCAAGCCTACAGAATTGCGAAAAACCGAAATTCGGTGTTTAAAAAAAGCTAAATTTGTCGAAAGCGCTACGTTTAAAAAATCTGAAATTACGTTTGAATCTTCTGAAACAATACGAAGATTATCACAGCAAATTGTAGAAATACGTCATTCAGCTTCAGTTCGAAATTCCACTTTTGAAAAGCGCTAGTGTCGCTACTTTTGACACGAAATTCCTGCCACACTCCACGTCTAATTGAACAGCGAGCGTTGGACTGAGGTGATCTTCGGAACGTGCTCTTCGTAATATGGCATTTGCGAAAAAATCCTGTANAGCGAGCGTTGGACTGAGGTGATCTTCGGAACGTGCTCTTCGTAATATGGCATTTGCGAAAAAATCCTGTATAGATGCTCTCCTGTCTTAAAGTAAAATGTAAAATGATGACTTTTTTGCCTCATGAGATAAGCTATTTTTAAAATGTCACTATATTTAGATCCCCGGCGAGACGCCCGAATGTGTAAACCTCATTTCATTCAAATTTTGAATATACACTAGCAAGCAACTGTATATTATACCCCCTAGAGTTAATGTTGTGTTTGCATATTGTTACAAGGAGATGATATGGGGCGTAAAGGCTAGGCGGAAGTCAGACTGTGACTTTTTGGCTTAACTTTTGAAACGAAAGTGAGTCGTCTTTTCTCGAAGATATAACACAACGGGGAGTACAAAAAAAACTAAGCCAGGTTCATTTCTCGGTTCAAAAAGTTCAGGCTTTCTAATGGTTGATGGCTCGAAAGGCTTGAAAACTTGAATTTTATTAGTATATGGCGTCAGATAGGCCGCGCTTCTCGGTTCGATTTCGAAGGGGTTCAAGGTTCAAGCCCGATCGCTGTCCAATTTCTATCCCGAAAGATCACTTCTTACAAATCGGAATATTTGCGATAAAATTTGAGAAAATCAATTGCCCACTGCCGTACTCTTAACGTAAATCGGTTTTCTAATTACCTAGAATTACTAACACTAAAAATTACCAGCGCAGTGTGGGAAATTCAAATACATATTTACAGCCTTAAGTTTTTATAAATGCCTCTGATGCCGGATTTTGACATTAAAATCTACCCTTAGTAAATGAAAACGATATACCTACGTATGAACGAAATTCATCTGTTTCGGAGGGGGCATCCGGTTAATTTTGTTCACACCAGGCATCCCTCGTTACCGTTAAAACTTGAGTGGTTTCGCTTCGTTTCGCCTTTCGCCTGATAAAAAAGAAGATACCAGGCACTAACAGAAAGTGAGCCATATTGTGCCAACGAAAGCTTCAGACAGATTACAAGATCAGCACATGCTGAAAATCCAATTTCTCAACAGACTTTTACACGTTTCAGAGAAATAAATTGGGTTTCTGGCCAAAAATAAAGTCAGACACTAATATACAGTCAAAGTCAAGTCAGAAAACGTAAAAATGAATACGTTTTCACGTTATTGAGCATTGTAACGTACTGCTGGCTTCGCTCATGTCCTAATTCTAATCCCGCAGGTTAGCTTGGCTTATGCACTAAGCAAATAGGGAACCTATGGCCAAAACTTCTAAAATTACGCGCATTACTGCAAGATGCTGTTCAATCTATTCTAGTGAAATAAATAGACCCAACAACTCGTCCATTTATTATAAGAAAAGACCTGTTTTTCCTCCACATAGAATCTTTATTGACCCAACTTACGATACCATCAAAAATCAAAAAAGCAACGGAAAAGGGATAACGAATCCAAGAACTTCATAGAATTTGCTCTACAGGGAATCATAACATATAAGCCAACAATTACAAACAAGGCGGAGGTTTTTTAATCTTTTAATTTTAAACCTCAACCCAAGAAAAACGGTAGAACTGTGGAGAGGGGTATTGGTCTTTGCCTCTCTCCCTCCATGAGTATGGAGAGAAAGAGGCAGAAGTACCCCTCTCCACAATCCTGTGTTACCGTGGGAAGAGTTTACAAATTAGTTCAAATTTAATAGAAACTGATTCAAAGAAGTAGTCGCTCTTCACAACTAGTTATTTCTTTTTCTGGGCCTTCTCAGCAGCCTTGGTGACCTTTCCAGCACCGGCTTCTTTGAAGGTGACGGACTGCAAAAAGTTGAAAATCAAAAATTAATTGAAATTCTATTTTTGAAGTAAAAAAAATTTATCTGTTGTAGAATAGACAATTTACCTTAATGACACCGACAGCAACGGTTTGCCTCATGTCACGAACGGCGAAACGACCCAGTGTGGGGGAAATCAGTGAAAGCCTCAACGCACATGGGCTTAGTTGGAACCAGAGTGACGATAGCAGCGTCCCCAGACTTGATGGCCTAGAAATTCAAATAAAATTCTATTATATAATCTGTTAACTATTTGGGACGAAAATATATATCAGTGGGCGATTTCTGTTGATATTTTACCTTGGGGTTGTCTTCAGTGCTCTTTCCGGTACGACGGTCGACCTTCTCCTTGATCTCATTGAATTTGCAAGCAATGTGAGCGGTGTGACAATCCAAGACAGGACAATATCCATTGGAGATTTGTCCAGGGTGGTTCAGCACGATGACCTGGGCAGTAAAGTCAGCGGTTCCCTTGGGTGGGTTGTTCTTGGAGTCTCCAGCCACGTATCCTCGTCGCAATTCCTTGACGGAAACGTTCTTGACGTTGAAACCAACGTTGTCTCCGGGCACGGCCTCGGGTAAAGCCTCGTGATGCATCTCAACGGACTTGACTTCAGTGGTGAGACCCACTGGAGCGAAGACCACGACCATACCGGGCTTGATGATACCAGTTTCAACTCGACCGACGGGCACTGTTCCAATACCACCGATTTTGTAGACGTCTTGGAGGGGAAGACGAAGAGCCTTGTCAGTTGGTCTGTCAAAGAAAGCCAAAAATATTAAATTGTGCTATCAACATTGATATCTAGGTATATTAATTTTAGCCGTTGCATGGCTTGAGTATTTACCTTGATGGTGGCAAGATAGCATCCAAAGCTTCGATCAAACACTTGCCGTCAGCGTTTCCTTCCTTGCGCTCGACCTTCCATCCTAAAATAAATAATTTTAGCAACATTAAAAATATGAAAATTAGACATTACAAATAAGTTAAACTATTTGAATTCAGTCTTTCAGTATTGGTAAATGATTGTCATCAAATAGTAGTCTGTACTCTGGCCTAAAGCGTCATCATTAGTAGACTGTCACATTCATACAAAGTTTCGAAAATAATAAAAAATGATATCTCACCTTTGAACCATCCCATCTTGTCGGAAACTTCCAACATGTTGTCTCCGTTCCATCCTGAGATTGGAACGAAGGGAACGGCAACTGGGTTGTAACCGATCTTCTTGATGTAGTTGCTGACTTCCTTCTTGATTTCCTCGAAACGAGCCTCAGAGTATGGTGGCTCAGTGGAGTCCATCTTGTTGACTCCAACGATGAGCTGCTTCACTCCGAGTGTGTAAGCCAAGAGAGCGTGCTCACGGGTTTGTCCGTTCTTGGAGATACCGGCTTCGAACTCACCAGTACCAGCAGCAACGATGAGCACAGCGCAATCAGCCTAATCAGAAAATACTAGTTATTTAAAAATTCTTAGTCTTAGTTGAATTATAGATATTTTAGAAATATCAGTATATTTACCTGTGAGGTTCCAGTAATCATGTTCTTGATGAAATCTCTGTGTCCTGGAGCGTCAATGATGGTAACGTAGTACTTGGCGGTCTCGAACTTCCAGAGGGCAATATCAATGGTGATACCACGCTCACGTTCGGCCTTCAGTTTGTCCAAAACCCAGGCATACTTGAAGGAACCTTTTCCCATCTCCTGAGCTTCCTTCTCGAACTTCTCAATGGTACGCTTGTCAATACCTCCGCACTTGTAGATCAAGTGACCGGTCGTGGTCGACTTGCCGGAGTCGACGTGACCAATGACGACGATGTTAATATGAACCTTTTCTTTTCCCATTTTGAAGTTGGTTGGGGTTTTCGACTTACGTCAAACTTCTTTTGAACAGTACAAGTGTAACTAGGAAATTAGAAAAAAATCAGAATAAAAGTTTTGCTCTTTTTCAACCAAACAGTCTTAAAACTCCCGACTTCTCTGTAAAATTTCTTACAAATGCCCCTGAACCGAGGAAATGAACCTTTTATCTATGCACTTATATGAACTCTCTCGTTACGCAGTTACTAGAAGCTTTAAAGCTTCTACCGGCCGGCCTAACAAATCAATAATCTCGCCTTCCCTGACTCCAGCGAAGTGACCTTGAAGTGGAAAACGAAAGCCGAATCCCACGCACTTATATATGTACAGAGGCTTCAACGACTCTGACAGAAGTGCATGCAAGAGCTCAAACTCAACTAGTTGAGTGCATTGAATTACAACTCCAAAGAAGATCCAGGATCCACACTAAAGTAAGCATGCTCAAAGCCTACAGTCTCGCCTTGCCCCAACCCTTTTATCTCAAATTCCCCGTTATAGCAACGTTATCAAAACGTCAAGTAAAAACGTTAGCAAATCGCCAGGCGCTATAACTAGCTGCTCAAAAGTCCCGTATAAGTACCTATTCAATTTAGACTTAACATGAGATGCAAGAGAGATAAGCTGGCTGGGCTTGCCATTCATTGTCAGGTCATGCCATGCCATGTCAGTACTTTACTCATCTTTTCAACTCGCAACAAACAACTAGAGACCGAGATGTCTGACAGACGTTCATTTCTACTGCATACCAGAATAGAAAAACGAAATAATGCCTGAAATAGGTACTTGGAAATGCCCAGCTCAGCATTTTAAAAGGATCAACAGGTCTTGGGGCTGCTGAGCAAAGACGAGTCTTTGGACAAATCAATGAGCATTGAACATGTAAGAAAGCAGATAACCGTTCCATGCAGCTAGTCTAAAAAATAATCCCAACCCAGCCAAAGAAAATTATATGAAGAAAAACTTGTTATCCCAGAAGAGCCAGAGACTCCTAGTCAAAATCCCTGAGGAAAGAACATCACTAGAGAATACCGAGAACCAGCCCCTCTATCACATTTCACACGTCTCGTCCCCACAGAAAATCTGAATCTCTTTGACTGGGAAAATTACATGGCCAATAGGCAAATGGCAGTGAAGGGCAAGAGAGGACATGTGACTCAACCATGCCCATGCACAGTGGATACTAGCAGTGCTCTGTTCTGTTGCTTATTAAATTTGGTATGCCATGCCTTCGCCTCAAGCGCAGTGAGACCGTAACAAAGGATTTATAAATCAAAAGATGCAAATAACGGAAATCGAATCGCATTGACAGTTAGTTTTAGTTGTAGTGTTGTGTGTGCGTACGGTATCAAATAGCCTAATTCTTGTATTATGTTCTCGTATTATGAATTTTGAATCAACCTCAAGTTCAACACTTCGCCACACGCCACACAGAGCATACCTTACGAGCTCGTTTAGAATTTATGGTCAAATCAACTATCCGCTATGCCTACATAAGGCATGACATTTCATATTTCATTGTCAGTTCATTCACCTGGTACCTGGACATACAATACGACTTCTCAAAATTAAATATTAAATTTCAATCGAGCGGTACACGATTGACTTTCATGATGATGCTTTAACTTTTATTCTATGACCATGAGTCATCGGAAAATTCTATGAGTTAATTATGTTCTAGGTTAAATTTGCAATGCCATATGCCATATTGTAATTCTTAAGTTTGAAGTTGTCATGCCGTAGTTCCATGAAAACGGAACAAGGATAAAATAAAGGAGCTTCCAGCGATAGCTGACATCCTTCCAGCTTCTTAGATCTGACTGAATTTGTAGCTTTATCCTTCCCCCGAAATCTTGGTTATAGGTAATAAGTTATAGTTTATCGTGTAAATAGCTGACAACTCCGCAAATATAAACAGAATGTAGTAAAGTAATGTAGACAGCAAAAGAGAAACTATTTAGAATCTTATGGAGTCACGTTTCAGGCCAGTGCACAACCTCATCATTTCTTACTCCTACTCCTACTGATTTGGATTCCCGATAAATACGTAAAATACTGAAATTCGCTTATAAACAAAATGCATACTTGAAATATCTGATGTTGTCAACAAATACAATACAATTAGACAGTTAAGAAACTAAGCGCAGTTAACATGTTTTTAAAAAAAAAAGCTAGAAAGCAGAGTTAACACGTGCAACGCAACGTGTCAGTGACGTAGAATAATGGCCGAAATAAGTATCTCTTCAATATATGTAGCTAATCTATGCAATATATTAACTCAAATTGTGTTTAATATGTAGATTACACCGCTAAGGGCAGCTCTATAACCTACAAATTCAAAAACAGGTGAATTAACTTGCCACATGCTACGATACCACATCCCACGCACGCTCTGCATGTTCCATGCATGGCATATAAAAACTGACATATGGACGCCCTCGGAAACTACAATTACGCTTAAAAAGAGTCTAAATAAACACAGGGTCAACTCCTAATGTCAGCTAAGGTCATGAGTGACCGAGGGAGATGACAAACATGGATGCACAAGGGCTGACGGGCCGGGAAATATGGCGGAGGAGGCCGGACGGCATGCTCCATGCTCTTATACACGCCGGCCGGTTCACTTTAGAAAAACGGGTAAAAACCTGACTAAAACCCCGAATTTTTAAACAAATTTTATATGCACAGGTGCCACGGGCCCTTAGCTACTCAATGAAACTAAATTGACCTTTGGGAGGTGATGGTACCCTGAAAATTTAAATGAAAAACTAAGAGAGAGTTTGACTTACCTGGTCGAGAGCCGAGAGGTGAAAGAGATGGAGTAGTGGGTGCACAAAGCAAGCCAGGCAAGGGATCAACCAGAAATTGCAGAGTAGGGCTAAATACTGTCGTAGCTAAAAATGTGCTATAAAATCAACCAATCAATAAATTTCATTTGTACACATATAACTAGATAAACAAATTTATATTTTATACTATATTGAATTTCTAAAAATTTAATTTTCAAAAATATTTCAAAAATTTCATCTTTAGACTTTGGCTGACGCCAAACCAGTACCTCCTTTTCGCCCAGCATGGGAGATAGGGAGAGCATGGCTAGAGACAGATATAAGCCGGTTGTGGCACATAACGCATTTTTAAACGTTAAAGTTGATACATAATCACGCTAAGGTATACGGTATGTAATTAGAGGCGAGGTTAGCACGCCTCAAAATGCCTCAGTCTTGGAAGGCTCTGGAATTTGCGTTAGTTTACGAGGGCGTTAGTGTGCATGAAAATCGAGTGAGCTCGAATGTCTGGCACGAAAATTCAAATTAACCTGTCACATGGTTCGGTAACATTTTTTTCTTATTGTTTTGATTTGGTTTCAATTTTGAATTTGGACTTCTGATTGCAAATTATTGTCGGTATTTAAGGTAACCTTTTGGACTTCTGAACGTGGTACAAGTTAATAAGGCCAAAACGGCCGGGTTCCTGTCATCATGGCGTTCATATTCAGACGAGTTATGGTATGCAAAAAAACGAAAAATCCAATTTGCAATTTAATTCAGGCTGTTATTAGCGCATTGCTTTAATTTTCAATGATTAATTGGTAAAACGAGAATGCGACGCGATTATTCCTGTGACTGGCCATAAAATGATAAAATTAGGTTGAAATAAACGGTTCGGGGACGGGATTGTCGCCTCTTGTGTCTTGTGCGGAACCTCCCATTCATTGCCCGTGTTGTCTCCTATTGTCGCCTCCGAGATTTCATAAATTTGGGAGGCGACAATATACCTTAAACATGCAGCATGGGAGGAGACAATTGAGATCATTGTATTAAGGAGGTGGCAAGAGAACGATTATATGGGAGGCGACATTCGGTTCAAATTTCAAATGGTTTACTTCAACCTAAAATTATGTACCTAATTTAAGTATAGTAATATTTGTTGAAAATTGTGTCTTTGTACACTGAAATGCAGAATACATAATATATTTCTATGCAGGCCGATGTCCTTCACGCCAGTAATTCAGTCACCAGTGTCACAACATGGGATTTATATATAAATTATTCATGCCTGACACTGACTCATCGTGAAATACATACATAGATAATGCGCATGCACTTTTCATGTTTCATGTAGTTAATGCAAATCAATCGTAGTGATGAATGATGAAGTAACTATAATAATAACTTATGAAATATTGAATTTTTGCAGAATGTGCTTCCTACATTGCCCAAATGCCGCCTTGGAGGACGTACCCAAAAGATTTATTTCTCAGACTGCAGTTTTACAGAACAATTGGCCGGATTGGCGGATGTTGAAGGATCATACGAAGCGTCAATGTGTGAAGAAGTACGGAGGAGAACGGGCAAGAATCAATGCAATTAGAAAATGTGACCTACTCCCAAGAGAAATCATTGAGGTTGCTGACAAAGAAGTTGTAGATCTCCTTCCAAGAAACTCCAATTACATTCGACTGGTCAATCGATGTGCTGTTACATCCCGACCTCGTGGAAACGTTATTGGATGGAATTTGAGCAGAATTGTTTGGCGTCATTTAGCGGATTACAATAAATTGTCTGGAGTTCAGCGGGCTAAGTGGTAGTCTCGACATCGACAAATACTAAATTGTCATAATTTAAGTAGGTATTAAATTATCCCACATGTGCTCAGTCCTGCGCCCTGCCCTAGTCTCTTAGTACCCTAGTTACTTATGTATCGAGCCATATTATATTATTAACCAAACAAACAAAGCGCAAATAAAGCAATTTTTTGCATACCAAATACAATAAGATTATGTTTTGCTCTTTTTATGTATCTTTATTCATGATACTGGTCTGTATGATTTATAAAAATCAACCGGAGTCTATGATGTAGAAAAACTTAGTCGAAAAGACCTGGAAATCACAAATAGAACGATTATTAGAATTTAGCGCAAAAGCAAAAGTACGGATCAAGTAAGCTGCTTTTGCATGTCATATAATGTCTCACCGAAGCCCATGTCATCATCTTCTTCCTCAGACTCTTCCTTCTTCTTCTCTTCCTTAGCGGCAGGCTTGGCGTCACCGGCTCCAGCAGCTGGGGCAGCGGCGGCAGCTGGAGCTGCAGCAGCACCAGCACCCACGTTGCTAATCAATTCCCGGATATTGATTCCCTCCAAAGCCTTGGCGAATAGTCCTGGCCAGAAAGAGTCAACTTCAACTCCAGCTGCCTTGATGATAGCGGTCAGCTTGTCACCCTGTCAAATTGATTACAAAAATAATTAAAATAGGATTTTTATATTAATTAACAATTAAATTATTATTCTGTGAGTCGACTGACTGCGCATACGCAACGTGGAAACCATTTCAGGACAGTGCTAAACCATAGCGCGGCTACTAATACATTCTTTAATTCAAATTTCGCGCGCAGATCTGCTCCAATCAGAAAGCTTTATTCTGCGCGTTGCACGCGGCCATCTTTAACGCGGTACCAATATCTTTAGAAGTAAGTAATGAGTAATGCATATAAAAATGCTATAATTTGGTTTCAGATTAATAAAATATTGAACAAAAGGTCGAAATTTACAGAATAAACTTACGGTAATGGCAACGTCGTCATCGGCGAGG
>VNWX01000348.1:0-23720 GCA_009869905.1 Ceratophysella communis | reverse complement strand
GGCTAATCATTTGCATTCATTATTGCCCATATTTGTCTAATTGGATTTGCATTGTTTTGTTTATTTGGTTCCTTGCGTTCCCGCATGAGCAACGGGAACAAGCTCCATTTAAGATAAATCTACATACCTAGATGAATATCTTACATACAGCGTAGCATTCAGTATACTGCTGCCTACAAATCAGGGGGAAATTTCTGGTGTTTGGAAAACTGTAGCTGTATCACGTGTTCGTACTCCTAACAAAGATTCAGGAATATTAACTATTATTAAGTTGAGCTTCTGCTAAAAAATATTAGCTATGTTTTAGGTAATCATTCAATACATTTCAACAATAAAACTGGAAAGATTAACGTTTTGCAGAAAAAAGAGAATGGGGTTGTTTTATCAACATCAACTTGATAATCGTAATGTGATAAACGTCGGTTTTGCCACGAGTGCTTTTTATAACAGCCATAATATTCCGATCTCCTCTACATTTTTTCAGATTTCTATTTGCAGCGGTTCTAATAAGCTCGTCTCAGTTTCATTGGTGCGTGTCTTTAAAAAAGACGGAATTGAATGTTTTCAGCAACCGCGTTAAGTAGTTTTACCAGGATGTAGGTGGTGAGTACTGGATTTAATTTGATATCAACTAGGCTAGGTAGACAATGTATAGAAAAAGCTGTCGAAAAATTACAGATACTGTAATTTTTACTATTACGGAGAATTACTCGATTCCGATGCTGCTTTCACGTAACCTTCTCGTGTCCAGAATTAGAGAATCTATGTATTTGCATGGTCAAGTTTTTTCGACTTTTATACCTTGACCGTCTCAGAAACAAAATGTTTAGTTTTCACCACGTAAAGACTACAACTGACCTAGATTTTAATTAAAATCTTAGCCGTTTATGTTAATAATTCAATAAGCGAGAACGTTTATTCATGCAGAAACCTAACTTTAAGAGCGAAGTAAATAAATGACCTTTGCAATAAGTTTCTGCTTGAATAACCGTTTTAGCTAGACGTAAATGTAAATATATTAAATTATTTACAGGCACGCCTCAGATTTCAGGTAATGTCAAATTCAGTACTAGTGTTCGACTGTTCGACAAAAAATTGTAGGTTGTGTAAGTAGCAACCACTATTAGATTAACTCATGCTTTACTCGTTCGTTTTTTCATTTCGACTTTCGACCTGTAAATTTATTTCATCTTTTGGAAAATGAGTACAAGTTTGTGTAACCTTGTTCTTGTGCTGATAGGAACGTTCTGCTGTAACTCTCAATCCATTTTGGACTTGAATAAGTGGATTACAAATTTCTGTGACTGCTACGTGGCAATATTAGTACTTGAGAGTGAAAGTAGTATTACAGATGTTGGAATTATAGACTACCCTATTCGATTGGGTAGGTTAGAGACAATATACAGATTTAATCACACCCGCTATCAAAGATTACAGCGAAGATTTTGTACATTAGAAATAACGGTGATATCGAAGCAGTTTATGCAATCCCTTAAAGCTAACTTCTCAGGTACATCTTTACAAGACCCTCGGCTGACATTTTATACGTCTGAAGCGTACAGCCTTCAGAAAATATCTGTTTTATCGGGCTTGACCAATGGCTACACTAATTCTTTCTCGTTTAATTTTCTCGTGTTACCAGTTGAGGAACATATATGTTCCAGGCTTTTGTATCTGCTTACTCTACCCGATATAAATAGAAATGATCAAAACTTTTATTTTAAATACTCGAGCGAAGGCGAGCGAAATGAAAAGCAAAAGATAACGTCTCAAGTTATGTATTACATGTTTGTAACGGCATTTGACTCAGTTTTACCAAAATTAGTAACCCTTCAGAATTTCCATATAGACGAACTGCCAGTGGGCTCACGCGTGAAGCACAGGCTGCTCAAAGCACTCCGTGACAGCTACAAAAACGGTCGTGCATTGTTAAGTGAAGTTATGGTAAATGACTCACCGATAGTGCTGCCCGAAATTAGCTATGAGATGGAGAATTCCTATTATAATTTGATTATTCCTTCTCATATCATATTTCAGTATATTGATAGCATAACTTTGCGCAGCTATTACTTTAAACATCGCCGTCATTTGTCGTTTCTGCGGCTTAATCAAGCAATTCTTTTTGAGCACGTACCCAGCAATATTTCTTTCGTTACGACCGTGGCCCGCAATTCACAAAAGAACATTCTGGTTTCTACTATAGCTTTACCAACGATAATGCATCGATTGAATCCAGAACCGATTACTTCTGACACTTACTATCCCACAGGCTACACATATTTCAATTTCATGTCATGTCACGGTTACACAAATACTGCTACATTAGCGTACTACGTTCAGCCTTTCGACGTCTATATATGGTACCTTGTAGTAACGACAATTGTTTCCACATATTATTTAATGCTGATAACAGATAAAAAATCAACCACTAATAGATTTGCATCTTCAAGAGTATGGTTCTATACGATTTCGGTAATCCTAGAAAATGGTTTCCAACCAACTGAAAAGAAGAAGCTATTATTGAGTTGCATATACTCGACTTGCTTCGTCATATTATCGGTAATTTCTTTTATAGTCGGAAATTACTATAAAGCTGTGTTCACAATGGCTATTGCTGCACCGTTGGAAAGTAAAATATCTGTGGAAAATTTAAACGAATTGACTAATTGGTCAATCGCAATTCTTCCGCGCGACAATATTCTTCCGTCCAAGTTCAATCTAACCTGGGAATACCTTGCTCAGCTACGAAATTCTTACGAAGAAGGTATTTTTAATATCGACGAATTTGAGCCAGGTTCACTAAATTTTTTGTTCCATACGCCACTAATAACAGAAAAATTGTTTAGTCAAATTCCAATTAACACTACAGAAGCATCAATTTTAAACAGTTTAGTGAACAGTGATACAACACGCTTGTTTTCGACTTCAGAAGAGGCACTAAGCTTCATTTCTTCGTGCGACAGAAAAGCATTCGTTGGGTCTAACGACCAATTGGTTAGTTTTCAAAGGTTTAGTCAAAATCGAGTTAAACTTGGTACTGGAAAAGACAAATTCCTCTTTAAACCCTATTTTTGGCAAATACCAAAAACATCGGGAGAATATTTGCAAAGGCGAATGTATCAGCTCTTAAGTTCAGGCATATACCATATGTGGGAACGGATTTTTTATTCCAAAACTCGGGACGACATTGACCCAGTTCTAAAAGCGAGTACAAGTGGGGATATACAAAAGTTGGAGTCCTATCTAGGATATTTTTTTATCCTCTACCTTGTTTGCCTTGCTATCGATACCAGTGTGCTATTTACCGAGCTTGTAGTTCAAAAGATAGTCGTTTTAAGGGCATATGGTAATCTGGACAACTAAGAATATGAAGCAATTGAAGTACCCATTTATATTGCTAACTCTAATTGCAAACTTTAGAAATACTCAAAATAACACCAGAAATTCGGGTCCTTGGATAGGAATAAATGTATCAATAAAATTGCATATGCAGTTATTCGGCGAAAGTTTGAAATGCCAAATAATTCATTCATTTATTTATTTATTCAACAAAAATGAAAAATTCAATTCCAATACCCGGATCGGTAACTCCTACACAATTTATAAAAATTAGGCTAATCTTAAGACCCATAATTAGGGGCGTCGAAGTGAATTTTTTCCCTAGCCACCAGGAGTAAAATTAGAGCAACCACCAGCAGGATTGACCCTTTTGAAGAAATACTAGGCTACGTACTTCCCAAATTACTAACTTTGAAATTTCGTCAATGTTTATACAAATTGCTTCCTGGAATACCGTTACAAATTTTGTATGAAAGCTGAATACTTATGCCAAGCGACTAATTTACCGCTCGATATATAAGATTAATCTACATACACATTTGTATTCAGTGCTACTTTCAAGATCAGGAAAGCATGCCTTTAGCTAAGGCAAATGTAACCGTATCAAGTATTTCTGGAATATTTCGAAATATAACGCTTCACCAAGTTGAGCATCTTCTCGTAAATATTGGATACGTTTTAGGTACTCATCCTATACATTTCAACAGCAAATCTGGAAAAGTTAGAGTTTTGCAGCATAAACGAGAATGGATTCGTTTCATCAGCTGCAGTGCTCTAATTACATGCGTAAATGTGATAACCATTGGTACCTTGACAAAGGCTATTTATTATGGCAATATATCCCGATCTCTTCTAGATCTGTTCCGAATTTTATTTGCAACTCTTTTGACATGCTCTTTTCTGTTTCAACTGTACATATCTTTAAAAAGAGCAGATTTGATCATTTTCAGTAACAGCGTAAAGAAGTTTTACCAGGATATTCAAGGTAGGTGGCGAATACTGACTAGTACTTGCAACATATTTATTTGTTCATGGCCTTGAGCTTTGAAATAATTACAGATAAATTTTCAAAACATCCAAACGAGACATCACCGGTTGTAAATCTGACCGCGAAGATGATGCTGTTCTCATATGCTGGCTTTCAAATATTCATGCTATTTCTAGTACTCATATATTTTGCGGAATGCGAAACCCATATGTTCGCACATGTCCTACCGATTTGCTCTCGAAATAACGCTTCAATGAGAAATCCGTCTTTACTCGGCGGAGCTTCGGTTCATCGGTCGAAGACTTTGGCCGTAATTATGGGTTTCGTTCAGCTGGTCATCACAACGATGTCACTCTGCCCAATATTTTGTTGTATTGGAATGCTCTGTCCTACAGCTGTCAAAAGCACTGATACTGTATATGAGCTAGCGTAAGTTATCGCGGTTTCAAATTTCTTAAATGTGAGATAGGAGACGTTAATCTGTATTCCCGAATTTTATGTTTAGAAACGCTCGACCAATACCTCGAACAATTCTGAACACCATTAAGGACACAAAATTTGCACTACTCTACAAAACTGATTATATCCTTCAAATACTATTCTTCAATGCAGCAGGCACAGATTTGATGCCACTTTCTTTATCTGGTTACATCTGTGTCACTGTCATTGTAAACTATGCATTAATTCGCATGAAAGGAGTTCTGCTAAAATTAACCATGCTTATCATCACAGCCTCAAATACGGGATCTTTCTTTATACTTCTCTTCGTACAAGCGAGACTTCGTCAATTGAGAACCGATGTATTGCAAAAACGTTTGCAAAATGCGAGCACAAAGGTTATGAAACTTGTTTTCAAATCTTGTCGCATTTATCGATTTAGTATTGGGCGTTTTTATGATGTAGATTTCATGGTCTTGCCCCTGATTGTAACAGTGGTAATTAATTATACGCTAACAGTGATTATAGCTTTTAAGAACTAGAATGGTGCAAATCTAACTAAAATTCATTATATTGGGGTCTGATAAATCAAATATATGAGCAAATTTACGGCAAGAATACTTGTAAGAAAAACACGTAACGAAAGTATTAGGTACAGAATTAAATAAACAAAATGTATAGCATATATCAACAAAAGGCAGTATGCAAATAAGTTTATTAAAGAAAAGCCAAGAGTGCTTTTTAAAAGTTGATTTTGGATATGCTAAGATCAGGATTTGAACGCTAACACGTGAAACCAACGCATCCCTTCTTAGTTTACTTATGTTCTATGAGTAAATGTTGCGAAAACTATCATTAGGCGAGCTTACTTGCTTAGAAGCGTACTACAGTTATCGAAATCGGGAGTCATATTTCAGATAAAATAGCAATAAAAAATTCAATAATTTAATCCATGTTGTAATTATTGATTGTTTGGAGTTTGCAGTTATTATTCGAACACCAAATGTTGATTTGCGATCCTCACCTTATTAGATTTTTGGTTCAAGTTTTCATGAAATTCGATCTGAAACTTGAAATTTGAAACTTTCTTTCTTCTATTGAAAGCTTTGTAAATTATTTTAGTTTGCTTAAAAATATGGACGTGCTCTTGAATAAATATACAGAGAAACAGGTTCAGGATGTATTTATCAACAATTTATTCCCACGAACGATGATTGGTACATGTAGTGTTTGCCTCACGCCGGAAATTTGCAATGTCAAACAAATATTATCCGAAAATTTATTTAATTTACTTTAGTACGACCACTGCGGAGCACTTTATGCGATTAGCCTGTCCGTCCGTCTGTGTATCTATGTACAGGATACGTTTTGAATTGTTAGGCATAAGGGATGGGTCCATCACGAATGGAAATGACTAGAATAGGATATGATTATTGTATATTAGAATATGATTAGAATATGGGTCATATGGGTGACCTCAAAGGTCAGGTCATGGCAGCGGTCAACTTTTTCGAAGGAAAAGAGATCATGTCGGGTATCAATCTAAAGCTACGGGCAAGCTGATTAACTCGGTAACACTGGGTTTGAGTTTTGACATTTAACCTCTTCTGGGTGACTTGATGTTAAAAACAAAGTTTAAACGGCAGCGCATCATGCGAGGTAGCAATCGAAAGCTGAGACCCGACCGGGCTAATTAACTTATGTAGTAAAATTACCCTTGACATTTGAGCTAACTAGGTGAACCAGAGGTCAAAATCAAGTTTGAGCATCATCTGAGGTATCAGTTAACAGCTTAAAGAAAGCTGAGTACCTTATTAACATTGACCTTGACCTCACTATGGGTAAACAGAGGTCAAGTTTTAACTAAGGCGCCTTAAACTGTCTATCGTAGCACTTGGTTAGATCTGCCACACCGGCTTATTCAGCTTTAGAGAAGCCTACAATTTTGGATAGTCGGAAAAGAATCCGCCATGCAATTTATAAAAAATAGAGGCTGGAGATAATCGACTGCGTCAGAAGTTAAAATTAGAACGGAACTTATTCGTAGGAGTAGATTAGAGTAGAGTAGAGTAGAGTAGATTTATATAGATCAAACGACAGAAAAAAGAAAAATCCACGTTTAATATATATGATTGCTCCTAAAATTGAAGTTGTAAGTTTTTGTCAAAGGTTTGCTTCTTTTGAAAGCATTACGAATTTCGATATACTGACTCAGCAAGCCACCGTATTCAGCAGTGATCTGCCAATATCGGACTATCTGCCGTATCAGTTTAATATGGTTCATGCTAGGAGAACCGTAACTGTTTCAAGAATTCCTAAATTTTTTAGGAATTTTACTCTTCACAAAGCTGAGCGTATTATTGTAAATACTGGTTTCGTTGTAGGTACTCATCCAATATATTTCAACAATGCAACGGGAAACATTAGAGTTTTGCAGAGTAGACGAGACTGGGCTCGTTTTATAATTAGCAGTGTTTTAATTAGCTGCATAAATGTGATAACGATTGGCTCCTTGATTAGGGCTATTTATTGGCACGGCAATTTGTTGCGAGACCCTGTACAATTTTTACGAATTGCATTTGTAACAATCTTGACATGCTCGTTTCTGATTCAAGCGTACGTGTTTCTTAAAAAGGCGGATTTGATCGTTTGGAGCAACAGTATTAAGAAGTTTCACCAAGATATTCAAGGTAGGTAATAATAAGTATATAGTACAGCATGGTCTTAATTTTCCTTGCCTTGATAAAATTACAGATAAATATTCAAAAGACCCGACTCGAACTTCCCCGGTGTTAACTCTGACCGCAAACTTGATGCTAATCTCATATGCTGGCTTCCAAGTACTTATGCTACTGTTTGTACTCATTTACTTTGCGGAATGTGAAACTCATACATTTGCACATGTTCTTCCGATCTGCTGTCGAAATAACGCTTCCACAAGGCATCCGTCGTTTTTCGGCGAAACTTCCGTTCATCGTTCGATGATCTTGGCTATTCTTATGGGTATTGTTCAGCTGGTCATCACAACGATCTCCCTTTATCCAGTATTTGGCTGCCTTGAAATTATCATTCCTACTGCGATCAAAATTGCTGATACTGTGTATGAGCTGGCGTAAGTATCTATTAAACTATCGTTGAATTTTTAATACACTACCCAACTAACCTTAGCTAATACTTTAAAATTTCAGGAACGCTCATCTAACTCCTCGAACATTTTTGAATACTATTAGTAATGCAAGATTTACAGTCCTCTACAGAACAGAATACATCCTTCAAATACTTTTCTACACTGCAGCCGGAGAGGACTTTATGCCACTCGTGCTATTTATTTACATCTCTACCTCTGTCGTTGAAAACTATGCACTATTTCGTATGACAGGAGTCCTTCTAAAGCTGACAATGTTCAGTCTTATTGCTTCAAATACTGGAGCTTTCTTGACACTTCTTTATTTACAGGCCAGGGTACACCAATTGAGAACAGGTGTATTGCGAGCACGTTTGCGAAATGCAAAGTCCAAGCTTATGAAACTAGTTTTTAAATCGTGTCGTATTTATCAGTTTAGCATTGGGCAATTCTTTTATGTAGATTTCATGGTTTGGCCACAGATTGTGACGGTGGTAATTAATTATACTCTAACACTGATTATAGCTTTTGAAAACTAGTGTAAGTGATGTTATGGAAAATCATTATAAAAAGGAGTTTTACAATAAAGGAAAGCCCGATTGAAAGGTCCAAAAATTGGCAGATAAAAAAATTGAGCTAATTTATTATCTCTCGTGCTCATAGGCTTGCAGATCTATTCTAATATTATGGCGAATTTCTTGCTTCCGATTGTGCTTAACCCAAAGAAAGTCCAATCGAGCTAACCTCCGATCCCATCCAATAGCTTTCGAGCGATTTTCAAGTTTCTCGTGATGTCGCCATTTAACGTCGTACACGCGTTCCTCGTCTGCTTCACGTCGTGGCCTTTTTTTAAAATCTTGCTTGAGATACGAAACGAAGTGGGTAGCAAGAAGGGCCTCTGGGTTTGAATCCACAATTTCGAGATGCTTCGTTTCGTCATCAACTTCTTCGAGATCACTGCTGCAATTTGTCCTCTCTTTGATATCGGGCTTTAGAAACGTTAGAGAAGCCACGTGGGAAGAAGCTGGTAAAATACTGTAAACAGTAAGAAATAATCGAAAAACAGCAACACGTCCAGATTTTAGCATAAAGAAGAAATTAAGGGTATACTGCTGCGGAAATTCTGTGAGTTTCAAACGCAGGTCAAAACATCGTGGAAAATTTCGATCACCCGACGTAAAACATGCAATCGTCGAAATATTGTAAATGTTATGTTTAAGCCGTGCTTTCCATCCTCGCCTCAAATGTCGTGGAACAAGTATCAAAGTCTGCTCAACGGGATCATCGTAACGTTTCATTTCGATCCCCCCGCAAGTTGACTCTTGTTTGTACGAAACTTTGTTGCCTGAAAGTAGCAGCGTTTCGTCACAGCTCAAATCTAGAATGTGGAATTTCTGAGATTCGTCGTGTTCAATCTGAATTCGACCGACGTGACGGGAAATTTCAGCTTGCAATTGATGCTGAGATAGGAAGTTTAATTTGACAGTACGAAGTCTTGGATTCCGCACTTGCCGCTCCCTGTTCGAATGATCTCGTAAAGGAATACTGTTTCGAAAATTGGCTCTGTGAATAGCAAAAATGTTTGGAGACATGTCTTCAGCACGAGGCTTTTCTGAAAAATATGCCATTCTCAGTTCAAGAATTAGTTTTTTCATGTCTTCTTCGGAATCTTCAATCGGATTGATTTTTTCAGAGACGAGTCCGTAAGCTGCGTGGTACTTTAATAAAGGTAGAAAAGGAGGAAATGGCTGAAATTGTATAGCCACTGATGGTGGATAGGACTCAATTTGAACGTTATTGCAATTCAGCTTATGAATTTGCTCCGAGAATTCGGGAGAGCACAACAGTTGCTTGCACAAGGAGCTGGCGAAGAGTTTTCCATGTGAGTGTCGAAGCTTTTCACGGTTCAATCTCTGTCTCCGACATTCTTTATAGTCCGTCTCGGGAAATCTATCATAGCTTGTATTTGCAGCCATTTTTTGTTGCTGTAGGTAGATCAACAGCAAACTAAAAAAACGAAAAGTAATGGTTCATTTAGTGGACAAATTTTAATTTGAAATATGATCACGGATCAAGTATGTTACGATTTGCATGAAGCGTATGCAGTAATGCCTACAGGCGAAACAAATCTATGCAGATTTATTTATAGTTAGGTAGACCATGTATTCATTTACCTTGACAAACTGTGATAAAGCAGGCTATGTAGCAACCGGGTATCACAAGCTGATATGCGGCGAGGAAAATATTCTGCACTGTCCTAATTACTTCGTCTGTATTTTTCAATCAAACAAAATTATTATTTCAGAGAGTGTAAGCCGTAAATGTTTGGATTAAAATCAAAAATGTTTTGTCGGATTGGATTTCTATACTGAATTTATAGGAATAACTAACCGTGATAGAGATATACGATCGGGCTAATTCGCACTTTTTATTGGTCCACTACAAAGGCAAAATCAGCTTGCAAAACCTAATATTTTAACACAAATTAAAATGATGAGTCATGATTATTTAGACGTTTTATCCTCGACCAGACGCAGACGCCCGGACGTGAACAAGCCGTAATACCACTGTGTTTCTAACCAGACAGGCATGAGTTCAAAGTTCAAAACAGTAGCATTTTTTGCTTTTCCCTCACAGAGATCGATAATGGCAAAAAACGTTTGCGGCAATGCACAGTTAGTATGACTGTGTACGTTCCTAAAATTGATTTTTAGTTTGGGTGAATTATTCCAAGTCTGGATACTAGATTCCATATCTAATTCAAAATATATATTACATTGTGATTAGAGA
Organism: Ceratophysella communis; assembly: GCA_009869905.1. NCBI lineage: Eukaryota > Metazoa > Arthropoda > Collembola > Poduromorpha > Hypogastruridae > Ceratophysella > Ceratophysella communis. The sequence continues at coordinate 13,041 of VNWX01000348.1, read as the reverse complement.
ATTATCTCGATATGCTGTTTCTAAGTTCTGATAAAAAATGCAAGCAGTTACTTCGTCACCTAAACCTACTCATTCTCAAAGATTTACCAACTTCATTAAAAATTGCTAGGACAACGGTACATAAATACAGGCAACCTAGGCCTTTCAGTTTGGCTAATCTTCAATATTTGGTGAATCTGAATTAAATATCCATTTTAAAATTGTATGTCCAAGCGTCAAATATAGCTTAGTTTTACATGCAAAATTATAAATATGTATAGGCTTTAAGAAATAACGCAACGCTGAGTTCAAAATTATCATTTTGAACTAATTACTTCCAATTAGTCATCCAACTAACTAAAAATAGGTTTTCTGCTGTCATCAAAACATGAGATTTAATATGAGAATAGAACTCGTTTGGCAATAAAAGCAGTTAATCTCTTATTCTGTGTTGTGTACACAATTCAGACGAGTAAACGTTTTGTCCGTCCTTCTCGGCTGTTCTAGACTCTTCCAAACGTTACGATTTTTTGCACTTGTAAGCTGCCTGTGTTATTGGAGTGTCAAAAGTGCAAAACAAGGAGTCTCTCTCGTGATTATCCAATGACTCATTCTCACGCCACAAACTCGCTCTGGCGTAATACATACAGACAAAATCAATGCATTTCTACTCTGTTAGTTCGTGGGTTTAAATTAATTTGATTATTTACAAATACTATGTATATATTTGGTCATTATTATTCTACATACTATTTACTTAAAACAAATTAAGGTTTAAAACCATTTAAATTGTCTAAAACACAGAATTGCATTTAAAATCGGGTAATAGAATTTGAATGATAGGCTCCCATTATGTGTTACGGTAGGCATAAATTTTAAAAGCCGCATAATATGCACTAAAATATATATTTGAAGCTAATAATACTAGTACACTGAAACCGTAACTCAATTTCAGAGTTGAAATATATCGCTATTTTTTTTTACAGTAATAACGTCAATTATTAGGGACTCGAATCTCGCATTTGGAAAAAGCTTTATAGCGATTCACAGTTAGAGTGCCGAAAAGAACCACATGTTTTGCAAGCCCAAGTTTCGAAAAACATTGTCAAATTGTTTAGCTTTTCTATGGTTTTTATTTCAAAACTTTGCCAAGTTTTAACGGAAGCATGCCTTTTATTAATCAGCAAAAGCTTTGTCGAGCTAATAATCGTAGACGGGAGTCGTAGATCGGGCAAATATGTAGCGCCCTATAAAATCACTTGTTGAGTGCAGGCAAGAGTGGAGTTTGCTCCTAACGCTCATTCAGTGTCCACTTAAAGCTCTTAAAGCCTTCTTAAAGCTACACTTGAATACACAATCTGAAAACAATTGCTAACTAATTGACCTGGTCTGTGCCCGTTTGCGTAGTTGCGTTAAGTCATTTAAGTATGTCTGGACGAGGTAAATAAATAAAAAACCTATTTGCAAATAGGATTTAATTGGCAAATAAATTGGTCATCCTAATGTTCACTATTAAGAACCTAAGAGTTTTGGGATTTATAGGAATACCGTTTTCATTTATTGACTGTCTTTTTTAATTCAACATTTCAAATGCATATTTTGAAACCCCTGTACCTACAGCTCTAATTATGTTCGTTATTTTAACAATAAATATTTCGGGTGGAAATGATGGTCGATCATTTGTTCGGCAGCCGTATAGAGGCGGCGGCGGTGGTGGTGCTAGGGGTGCAGCGGGGTCAACCGCGAACACTCCGAGGAGTACTGGTCCAGGGTATATTCCACGTGGTGGAGCCGGCGGTTCAAGAGGCCGAGGCGGTTTTCATGCTCCTGCTTCGAGTGCGGCTCAAGTAAGCAAGATGACCTTGCCGCATCAGGTGGTTTCATCTACCCCTGCACCCTATGGCTGGGGTCATTTGCCCGATGTGCTGCAGGATATCAAGCTACCTGTTAGGAAGGTCATGCCGAAAGAAGCGGAAAAAACTGTCAACCTGAAGGTGGGCTCCTAATTTGCTCATTTGTAAAACACCCTTAATTTTTTTTTACTATTTAATTGCTGAACATTGCACAGGTCAACCATTTTCCTGTGACCATCAAGCTGCCGAAGAACATCGCTCGATATCATGTTACGATTTCCAGACTTCCATGGGATGGGGCTCAGGAAACTGTCAGAGCACCGCCAAAATTTCTGTTGGCACCGCTGCACAAAAATTTGAAGGAAATTCTGGGTCAGGAGTTTGCAGCAAAAAACAAGGGAAAGTCCCTCGGGATCATTTCCGACTGGAGCAAGACGCTCTACTGCACGGAGACATTGGGTTCGAATAGCTTCATGAAGGAAGTCGAGTTCGTTCCAGCTGAAGGAGAAGATGGCCGCCGAGAGACTTTCGGAGTCAAAGTGTTAATTTCTGATGAGAACGTGGACACGCGTGGGCTGCAAGCTGCCGTGGATAACATGCAGGGTGAGCCCATTACGCCTGAACTCGAAGCTCTGGACAGGATTTACAACACGCTAATGAAGAATTTGTCATGCACTCGGTTCACATCGGTTAAGAGCTCCTTGATCAAATTTGCTCCTAACTATGGCTCGAAATTGGGAAAAGGTCTGATGAGCTTTCCGGGATATGATGTCAATGTTGATATTACCAACGGCTGGAGGCCATATTTGAACATTTTGGGTAAGTGATTACATTAATTACTGTTGTTTGAATGCTACATTTAAATACCTACTGATTTCAAACGGTATATTTTGCTTCAGTGGCTAATCAAGCGACAATGATGAGCGGTAATGTGATCGACGTTCTGGCGGATTTCTTTGGTCGAAGAAAGGAAGATTGTGTCTCGCCTAATAGGTGGAGCGAGTTTGAAATTGCGGATGCCTCTAGATTTCTGTCCGGTAAGCTTTCAGAGTGATTACTTAAAATTAAACAGCCATGTACATGTGCAACATCAATGTATTCACCAGAGACGATCTAAATTTAGGCTTCAAAGTGAAATACACTCCGGCTGCTGACCGTACTTTTGGAGGAACGGTTACTCGACTCTCGAATCGAACTATTTCTGAAGAGACATTCAGTATGACGGAGGAGGGCGGTACAGAGCGAATAATCAGCGTGTATAACTACTACATCGAAAAATACGGAAACACGAACTTAAATCCCAATGGGCTCTGCCTCATTTTGAATCAACATACCCAAGTTCCAGCTGAGGTTCGTATAGCAATTTGAATTTAGATTTTAGATGTATGCTGATACTTAATTTGCTATTGTATGCGCTTTAGATTTGCATTGTCAAAGAAAAGCAAAGTGTGAACCGAAAGCTGACTGGTGACCAGACAAATAGTATGTTGAAATTGGCAAAGAAGGATCCACATAAGTTGCAAGTGGAAATTGAAGAAGCTGTAAGTAAACGGACAAAATCGTGATGATTTTATTTTATCACGAAATTCAAAGTTTAGGAAACTTAACTCAAATGCTTTAAAATCAAATACCTAACTGAATTGCAGATTGCCGACTTGGAGCTCGTAAATGACCCTATCTTGGCGAAATTTGGATTTTCAATTGGGGCAAATCAGGGCATGCTAAAAATGTCAAAAGCTCGAGTTTTGGCTGCACCTATCATCTGCTATGGGGTAAATACTTTAATTTTTTTAAATAAACGGTACGATTATTTAAAGTTGAATAATTCGACCTTACTGAAAACTGGAGATTGTATTCGTTCTAGACGGTACAAGCGGGTCAAGTAGCCACTGTCAAGCGGTTCAATGGAGTTTGGGATAACTGGCGTACCGGGGGAAGCCAGTTTCTTGAACCGGCAAATGTGTCCAAATGGGGAGTCCTTATCACCTGTAAGGGTTACAAGGGGAAGGACTTGACTCAATTCAGCGAGTAAGATTTTTAAATCATGCCTATAACTTGATTAAATGGTCTTATTTTAAAATTCGAGTATTTATTAGTGACTTCGTGAGAAACGTCGTTACTCTCGCTGCCCAAGTTGGGATGATCATGGATAAGGACGTTCAAGCTGATGATCTAAGCGATCGTTTGATTGATTCATTCCGTGACAAGCGACAGAACAAGGAAGCACTTCAAAAGTACTTCAAAGCGAAGAAAGAAGATGGATATCAGTTGATTCTCGTGGTCGTACCGAGTGACGGCAGTGACTTGTATGGTCATGTGAAGCAAAGCTCAGAACTGGAAACAGGGCTCCTGACCCAATGCGTGACCGCTGATCACTTTGGGAGACCAAATCCTTCCGAAATCAAGAACATCTTGCTTAAGCTTAACAATAAGCTCGGTGGCATTAATCATGTTGTGGTATCACCACCTGGAGCCCTTCGATTTCGTCTTTTCGAAGATCCTGTTCTTATTTTGGGCGCGGATGTGACCCATCCACCTCCAGCCCCCAGAGCAAGTCGTGTGAGTAACTTTGACCATTTCATAGAATTTATCACCGTTGAACCGAAACATATTATTTTTTGCAGGACGACCCTGGAAAGAGCTTCGCTGCAGTTGTCTCAAGCATCGATCGTACTGGAATGCGGTACATGACTCAAGTGAAAGCCCAACAGCGCCAAGGGGCCGGTGCAGCTGAGGTCATAACCAATTTCGATACAATGATCAAAGCAAGCTTGAATCGTTTCCGGAACGAAACCAAAGTTGCTCCGAGAAAAATCATTTACTTTCGAGACGGGGTGGGCGACGGACAATTCAAGGAGGTCAGGAGTCAGGATTTACACAGCATAATTACGCAAAAATATTTATCTCTTTTATAGAAAGCAATCCTCCAGAATTATTATCTGAAAATGTATTTGTTTGAAATGTAGTTGCTTCACACGGAAATGCGTGAAATTCGGGCGGCTTGTTCCAGTCTCAGCGATAAATACAAGCCCAAGATAACATTTATCACTGTGCAGAAAAGGTAAGGACAGCGTTCAGTCAGAATTCTGATGTTTTTGTCAGCCTATTTAACTGGTCAATAAGAAACAAATTTAATGTAAAAATTCAACATTTGACACTAAGCTTGGACAGTATTTTAAGATTGTAATTTGACTGGAAATTTCAGGCACAAGACGCGGTTCTTTCTGCAAGGTAGCGACGGAAGCATTGAAAATGCTCCTCCGGGAACTGTGGTCGATTCGGAAATTGTTCATCCGACTGAAATGGACTCATTCTTGTTGTCGCACAAAGGAATACTGGTATTCGCCAAACTCCAAACTTACTAATCTTTTCCGTTTTCAATTCAAAAATTGGTTTCCTGTTTTTTTATTTTTAGGGAACTAGCCGACCCACGCACTACCATGTGCTCTGGTAAGCTCAGGGTTATTTAATTGAACTCTAGTTCACGCAAAATTATGTTTCGGCGAATTAGCTTATGATAGGTTAATGTTTTGTTTGCAGGGATGATTCTGATTTCTCGGAAGATGAGATACAGCAAATGACCTATTATCTGTGTCATATGTACACTCGCTGTAATCGGGCCGTGAGCATTCCAGCGCCCACTTACTATGCGCATCACGCCGCCACGCGTGCTCTGGTTTTAGCTGAGGGATTCAGGTAAAATTATTCGTTGGGACTAGTCGTTGGATAGAAATCGACGTGTTCAGTCCATGATTTTTATTTCGCCTTGCCTCTTGCTTCCATACAATTTTTAAAATAATAATTAGCAGTTGGAAAACCCTTGAATTCTAGAAATGTAATGTTTTCTTATTTTCTGCAGTGGAACTGTCGAGGAAACCACTGCTTTGCTTCAACGCACCGAAATAAATGACAGCAATCCCATGCACTTCGTCTGAACAGGAAGTCTTGCAGACCAAAGACAGACCCAATCAAAATTTTATCAAAATTATATCATCATAATCTAAATTTCTGTCAGTTTATTAATCTGGGCTTGAATGTAAAATAAAATCTAACGGTTTAAATTTGGGATATTACGTTGTTAGCTGTCTCGGGTTCAATTTTTTTATACCAAATTCGTGCTAAGGTCATGCTCCGCTCCTTCGGTCACACGTCTAATTCCCTAACATAGTGTTCCTATTTAAGACTTAAAGTAGCTCAGAACTAACAAACACTATGCAACAATTTATTTCAAATTTAACCTCATGACAGGATACCTGCAGGATCATGCAGTCATTCATTTGTATCCGTCCTCAATCAAGAAATTTGGATCCTTTCATACGCCGAAACATTGAAAAGATCGTGGGCAATATTGCATTCAAATGAAACCCGTAGCCAATAATTTTACAATTAGAAACGCCATGGCAACCAACATGCTTTATTTAAATACCAACACACAACAAACACACAATAATGTAAATTGACAAATTTGCTACATTTAAGGAAATATCGATGCTCAACTGTTTAAAAACTCACTCCAAAAACTTCCAGAGCTCTGAAAAAGATAATCTCTGCATCTGCGATATCTGATTTCGATTTGGAAAAAGTTCAGACGTATTTTCACATTTTCACATTCAGCCCACTTTAGTGACTCATCCATCACATTGGTACGAGTGCACACCAAAATACCTGCTACAGTTTGGCGATTTCTGTTTTTTGAACAGGTAAGCGAACAGTAAAAGAAATCGCGCTATTAATCGTGATAATGCTAGCTTATAGATGTAGCACTCATTCGTAGTTTACGCATATCGCGTAACAATGCCCATGTGATACCTCCCCGGTCGACAGCTAATCGCATGGCTAATTAAAGGGTTGCCCAAATGACACGAAGCTTTGGAAAAATGCCCCAAAGCAAATATGACTGGGTACCCGCCATTTTTTAGCGAAAAGCGTAGTAGCGAAAAAAAAAATGAAACCCGGATTTAGTGGCGAAATACTTTGCCCAAATTGGCGAAACTTTGTTTTAAAAATGAACTGAAATTTCAATTAAAAAACAAGACCGAGTCTTTCTTTATTTATACTTTCCCTCTCTTTGACCCCAGATTGGGGTCATAAGGTCAAAAGTTGACCCCGTGTTTTTATTTCATATTCTAAATTTGATACCAAACTGAAACCCGAATCCCAAGGTCAACATTTGACCCCGACCTCGTGCTTAAATTTGATTAGCCTCGATACTTCCTGTAAATTTCTGCTAATCTGAACACACGTCGCGAATGTTGGTATATGCATGACGCCGTCGTCGAACGAGGGAACAGACGGTTCGAAATAAAACAAAATAAATTAGGGCACCATAGCAACCACGTATCTAATAACTTGACGAAACCAAATGCCGTCAACAACAAATAAAATTTGGGCCTGTGTAAGAAAAAATCAAATCAGAACGAAAGGTTTTGGATTAGCAAGCAACAACAGTTTCCGTTTTTCTGTGCACGTCGTCATTTTGATTTTGAACTGTAGTTCTGCTTTGGCTGTTTTTACGCTTTGCCATTTGTGAACTTAGTGTCCTTGCTTTTTCAGCATAGTTAAACGAAACCGAGGTAGCTACATACGAAATGCCTATTAGCTACTGAACGAACACGATTATGAGTTGGAATAATTTTCATAATTAATTGAATTCTGTAATTTTATGCTCAGGCGGGAAGGTGGTAATAAAATGCCTGGTCGGAAACCCCTGCAAGGAGGTCTTGGTGGTGGTCCGAAACGGGGAGGACTGGGGTCAAGCTCCACTATGAGGGCTTCTGGTTCTGGTTCAAGATCTTCGGGTCATAGAGGGGCAATGCCAAAGTCCAAGGGCAAGCGAGGAGAAAAACGTAATCTGCTGCAATCAGTAACTGTTCAACGGATGATGATTTTGCCGCATGATGTCGTTCCGTCCATTCCCGCACCTTTGGGCTGGCTTCCTCTGCCCGAGAAGGATAACCTGAACGATATCCAACTTCCTGTTCGAAAGTCAGGGCCAAAAGAATCATTCAAAACGGTCGACCTTAAGGTTAGTTCAGTATGGTTTTGAATTTTAAAAGCTTGCAACCAGGTTGCGTTCTCGGATTTCCAATTTGTATTGCTTGCATTCAAGGTTAACCAGTTGCCAGTAGGATTGCAATTGCCAAAGAAAATTGTCCGATATGAAGTGAACATTTTGAAACTCCAGAAAGCGGACAAAAACGGAAAATTAGAAAACCAAAAGAAGAGCGGGAATTCTGCCGGCGGGAATGGAAATGTGGACAAGAAGGCTCTGCCTAAACATGTCTCAAATTCAATTTTGGAAAAACTGATCCAAATTCTGCGCCTTTATTACGAAAAACGAAACAACGGCAAGCCAATTGGTATTAGTTCGGATCGGTCCAAAACTATCTATTGCACTGAAAATTTGGAATCAGACTCTTTTGAAAAAGAAGTCACTTTGATTCCTGCTCCCGGAGAAGATGGCTTCTCAGAAAAATTTCTCGTCCAAGTCAAGATTACAGACGAAAAGTTTGACACGAAGACTCTTCAAGCTGCAGTTGACAACATGAAAGGTCAAGCCAGTACTAAAGAGCTGGATGCTGTTAACAGAATTTACAGCAGCGTGGTGGCCAGTGCGTCTCCTCCCCGTTTCAAACCCTTGGGCAAAAGCCAATGGATTCAGTATGACCGTCGGTATGGTACAAAACTTGGCGGAGGGCTCATGAGCCAGCCTGGCTACGACGTGAGCGTTGACACCAATGGCGGGCGACCCTATCTAACCTTCTTGTGTAAGTGTTAGCGTATTGACCTAAATCGAACGTTCTTCGTCGTCAATGACTTTATTATTATTTTTGGTTTAGTTGCCAATCAAGCGACAGTCATGAGCGGAAACGTCATCGACGTTCTGAGTGATTTCTTCGGTTTATCCCGAGAAAAGTGTCTGACAAAAAATGGCTGGAAAATCGCTAGTTTTGTAGCTGCGGCTGAATTTCTGTCCGGTATGTTTCGATAGACCACTGGGAATTACATGTGCCAGAAAAATTGCCAGATTAAACTTTCAAAATTTCATCAAAATATTCCAGGATTTAAAGTAAAATATAATCCTGCTGGTGATTCTAAGACGACGCTTGGCGGGACTGTGACTAAAGTATTGAATAAAAGCATTTCTGAGGAGACCTTTATGATCGGCCCAATCGGAAATCAACGCAAAACTAGCATTCACGAGTATTATCTTGAGAAGTACAATCGAGATTTGAATCCAAACGGAATTTGCCTCGTTTTAAATAATAAGGCGAATTGTCTGGTTCCGGCTGAAGTAATTATCCTAGAATTTTAATTTTGATATTTTAAACCTATTTTGAGTAATGATGAATAACCTTGTGCCCTTTCCAGATCTGTTTCCTGAAGGAAGGTCAAAGTGCCCAGCACAAGCTAAACCGTTACCAAACAACGGCGATGCAAAGCCTGGCAAGAAAGAACCCAAAGGAACTTCAATTGAAAATCGAGCAAGCCGTAAGTTTACTATTTTGGAAATACAGTTGGCGGGCATTTCATTAAATACTCTTAAATACAGGTTGCTGATTTGGAACTCATTGGTGACCCAATTTTGAGCCTGTTTGGACTAACGATCGACAAAAATGTAGGAATTCTCAAAATGCCGGCAGCTCGGGTTTTGGCTCCGCCAAACATTTGCTACTCAGTGAGTTGATTTTCAAGGCGATTTTTGGTTTCGAACGGGTAGAATTAGAATTAGACTCCTGTAAACCTGGAATAATTGTTTTACATCATTTATCTTCAGACGGGCAAGCCTGGAGAATACTTGACCATTACCCCAGATAACGGTGTCTGGGACAATTGGGATGGCGGAGCCAGCTGTAAATTTCTTAAACCTGCCAAACTGGACAAATGGTGTGTTTTGGTCACATTCAAACGCTTCGGGAAAGAAGAAGGCAAGAAAGACTGCTTGAGCAAACTTGGCGGGTATTTACTTCTTATTGAAAAATCACAGAATCAAATGTTTTCGATGTAATTCAAAATTTAAAGATACGATTTCAAAATAATTTCCAGTCAATTTATGGAGAAGTTTCTTAGCTTGGCTGGCCAACTTGGAATGAACATCAGTTCCGATCCGTTGTATGAAGACCTTAGCAAGAATTTGGAACCCAAGGCTTATAACAAGGTCAAGAATACCAAAGCGCTCCAAGCTTTCTTCCAAGAAAAGAAGGCAGAAGGATTCAGCCTGATTTTGGTGGTACTTCCAAACGATGGAGCTGACCTATACGCCCATGTCAAGCAAACCGCCGAGCTGGTTACTGGAACGCTGACCCAATGTGTAACCAGAAAACTTTTCTGTCAACCCAAGGAATCAGAGCTCAAGAATGTCTTGCTCAAACTAAACCAAAAGCTTGGAGGAATTAACCATACCGTGATTTCGCCGCCAGGAACCCTTCCATTCCGGTTGTTCAATGACCCAGTCATGATCCTGGGTGCCGATGTCACGCATCGGCCTCCTTCGACCGGAGCAAATAAGGTAGGTGACTGTCAAAAGAATCACTCGCTGTTACTTTTAACACGAAATATCAATAGTCGATAAATTATTCGCAGGATGGCAAAAGCTACGCCGCCATCGTATCAACTTTCGATCTATCCGGAATGCAATTCATGACCCAAATTACAGCTCAAAAGGGTGTGAAAACAGGTGCCTTGGAAATCATTATGACATTCGATAAAATCATCAAGGAATGCTTGAATCGCTTTAAGAACGAAACCGGAGTTCTGCCACGGAAGATTATTTATATTCGCGACGGTGTTGGCGATTCCCAATTCACCCAGGTAAAATTATTCCCTTGGCATTCATCCGTTATATTCAAATACTCAAATTCCAACTTATATCGTCTACTGATTGAATAATAGCTTTTGAACACCGAAATGCGGGACATTCGGACTGCATGTTCGAGCATTGAAGACGGCTATGAACCTAAGATAACGTACATTACGGTACAAAAACGGTATGGGTTACGTTAACTACGAGTTCATATTATCGTAAAGTATCACAGACAAAATTCAGGCGTATTTATCCTCTAGATATTACATGTTTTTTTTCTTATTGCAGTCATAAGACACGACTGTTCTACCAAAACAACGGGAACATCGAAAATCCGCCATCAGGCACCATCGTCGATTCAGAAATCGTTCATCCAACTCAGATGGACTCGTACTTGTTTTCACACAAGGGAATTCTCGTAAGTATTTTGCTTTCTTCAAGTATTAAATTTCTAAGATATTCCAAAAGATTTATTCTTGATTCTAGGGTACCAGCCGTCCAGCAAACTACCGCACAATCTGGTAAAATGATTGACTTCATTACGAGTATCATGGTTTTAAGTACAGCCGTAATAACGCTTGACCTTTGCCCGAATATTTTTAGGGACGATTCTGGATTTTCTGAAGATGAGCTCCAGCAAATGACATTTTATCTCTGCCATATGTACAGTCGGTGCAATCGTTCGGTCAGTATTCCAGCGCCCACGTACTACGCACATATTGCTGCAACTCGAGCTATGGTATTGGCTGGAGGATTCAGGTAATACCAGAAACAATTCAGAATTAGGAGTACTACTTCTTATCTCCGATAATCGTCCTTCAAAAATGTACCTACCTAACAATAACTGATCGCTTGTTATGAATTTTGCGCAGGGGAAACGTTGATGAAACCACGGATCGGCTTCAACGCAGCGACATTACGGAGACCAGCCCGATGCACTTCATCTAAGCAAAAATAAAAGAAATAGGATAAAAGACCTTCTGGTTCTATTCTAAAAAAAATGAACAAAATCAGAACAAGGAAAACGAAATTATCGCCCAAATAACGAACTACGAAATTAAAATATTTGGGTACATAAAAATGCGTAGGTACAGCACAAAACATGTGAAATAAATTACGAGAAAATTAGGTTATGAATCCGCGTGAAAGTTTGTCATTCTGCATTGTCAATTTATTTCGTCCATACATTTCAACCGAAATCTCGGTAGCACGCCAGTTGCTCAGGCAACCAGCTAATAAAATATTTACTGCAAACAAATTGTTGACACTCCAACTGAGCATACCTATGCAGATTTTAGATTTAAATATCGGAATTTCTTGGTGTTTATTTCGAGAGAGTTCATTCAAATTCGAAGTCTTAACTCATCCCTAGCGTAAGAATTTCGGTTTACGCTTCGCTTTCAGTGATTCGTGGTTTTGGGAAGTCTGTTCGCTAGCTTCAATTGCTGAAAATTCTTAAGCTACCATCGAAAATCGCGGTTCTTTCTCTTGATCATCGGTAAGGCCTAAGCATAAACTTATTTGACGTCGTCTAACTCACACAGGTCAAATATGCGCAACAAGAATTAAAAGCAGTCAACCATTTCCTGCTCTCTGAAATCTCGCAGCAATAAATCAAATGTGTAGCGCAATTGATTTGGAAGCGGAACTTTGCTGGATGACTCAATTTTTTCTTTTGTTTTTCAGACATGGCTTTCAAGGCATCATTCTTCGTTGCTCTCGGCGTAGGATTCATCTTATTCTGCAATGTCTCGCTGGAGATTAAAGCCGAATGCAAGAAGATTAAACCCGACATAACTCAATTGAAAATCGACTTCGAAAAAGTCAGGAGACTTACCAAAGAAGCACAAGTTTTTGAAGGACATCCATGTCACAATTCGGGCTACCATTATCCTGATAAGTCAGGGTCGAATTGGTGCATTGATCCGGAGGACCGGCAGATTCTAAACGACCTTGCCACTGAGATTTTTAACACTCACTGTCCAAAGGAAAAAAGGTGTGAACTTGAACTCGAGAAAGGATGCAACCAATTCTTGTGCGTCGGGAGCCCTAATACTGCAAAAACAAAATCTGGATATTGTGGGAAGCAAGGAAGTAGCTCAGCAGGCTCAAATTCAGTTGACTCAGAATGCGAGAAGATTAAACCCGACATTCCTCAATTAAAAATCGACTTCGAAAAAGCCAAGAGACTTGCCAAAGAACAAGTTGGTGAAGGAGATCCATTCCAAGCCAGTGTAGCTCAGTTCCAAGCCAGTGTAGCTCAGTTCCAAGCCAGTGTAGCTCAGTTCCAAGCCAGTGTAGCTCAGTGGTAGAGCCTCTGTCCAGTGGACAGCAGACGGCACAGGGTTGATTCCCTGTGTGGCTTGGTAAGGGACTTTTCTGTAACATTAGAATAGTCCCGACGTG
>VNWX01000347.1:0-23735 GCA_009869905.1 Ceratophysella communis | reverse complement strand
AGGATTATTTAGTTATCTGACCTCCGTTTCCACAAAAATCGTTGCAAAACAACTAAGACTAGATGAGTTTTTGACTTTTTTCTGAAATGTGGGGTCCGAGTTATATTGTTTAAATAATAGTTTTCAACAACGAGCTCCGTAGTTAGCAGCAGTTGTCAGGCGACTGGAACACTTGGAATGCTCAGGTTTCATTTGACTCCCAGAAGTGAATGGTCTAAAAAAAAAATAAATAGATAAAATTAAAGTTCAGCATAGTGCGACTCCATAAATAAACCTATATTACTCCTTGTAACTGCTACCGCTACACTGATACTGACTTTATCTAACACATAGATAATTATGACACACCAACTTTGAGCTTTTAGCCTTGCCCAAATATCCATATTAGTACATACATGCATATTTGCTCAAAACTGTTATATGATATCAGAAGTAGCATAGCGCAGCGAGATTTATAAATCCACGTCACATAGTACTTTGAGTATTTGGCAGAAAACAACTGGACCATATACATAGGCCAGGTCAGGTCTTTAACTGTATCGGAATTCCCATCCAAGTCTCGAAGATTTTATGGGAAGTGCATTTATCAATGAGACGAAAATAAGTAGTTTTCCACAGTACACATTGAAGCGTCATAAATGATAACCATTAGCTTTACATCCGTTCACGGAAACCCAATTTATCTCCAAAGTAGGTTGTCTATATCCACGTCACACGTGTGAATTCCATTACAATTATGCCAGGGCCGATTATTATTCTTGTAATTTTTTAAAACTTATTTTACTTCGACATTTAAGGCTTCTTTAAACTGCTATTTCAAATTTCACGTACCCTTTAGTCCCAGCTTTCGAGATTCGAGAGTATTTCTTTTGCCAATTGCGCCTTACAGGATTTCCGCTTCACAGTTGGACGCAGATGTCACAAACTCAAGCTTTTCTAGCTAAACAATCACAATCCTGCTACAAAACAAAATGCAGCAGAAACAGCAGTGAATCATCTGCTCCTGTCTGTCTGATTTGTCTTGTGCACTCATTATGCGCTCCAAAGACTAAAAATAGCACTGATCTTGAGTTTGTTTATCTGGGCAAGTGAAGACAAAAACAGATTGACATAAGAAATAACTCTACGACGCCCCGGGGCAATATTCACAGTGAAAAACAAAAAAACAATATTTAAATGAGTAAATGGTAATCGAACCGCACGGATTTATGCGTGTATTTTAATTTGCACCTTTAAGAATTGCAAACAATAAGAATTTAAAGCAAACGATTAAAATTTACGAGCAGATTTGACATTCACATAGCGTGAAATCCCCTTCGCTCTGCTGTACCCTGACTCATCGATTACCAATTTCGGACAGAGTATCGAAATCGAATTAAGGCCAAGATTACTCAAACTAACACAAGTAACTGTTGCTGCGGTGAATGCTGTGGAACTCTGTTGAAATTGACAACTGATGACTGAAAGTCAAGATAATGTGTTTGAGAACGTCATTCGAGTCAATTCCCCTGGTGTCATTCAGCCAGCAGCAGTCAACGTCAGAAATGAGTCATCAAGTAACTGTTGCTGCGGTGAATGCTGTCGAACTCTGTTGAAATTGAGTACTGATGACTGAAAGTCAAGATTATGTGTTGGAAAACGTCATTCGAGTCAATTCCCCTGGTGTCATTCAGCTTCAGCCATCAGTCAACGTCAGAAAAATGAGTCATTGACGTGGAGAACCGTATCACGAGATGATTTCCACATCACCCAACAAAAAAACAACACTCAAAATGACTCAAAATACTCAATGCAGTAATTATGGTTAGCAATGGCCGCTCAACGTCCAGTACAACAATAGAATAATAATGATTATACTAATAGCACTTACACAAACTACGCAGAGCCAACAGCGGAATATTATTCTGAAGCACCAAATAGCCAATGCAGATCCAGGAATTGGAAAAATAAAGTCGATGGTCGTTTCAATAAATTATGGGAGTTTTTCTCGTAGTGCTGAGATAGCTGACAGATTGTGAGTGATGATACTGCAGACAGACGGGGTTATATGCACTGCACACACAGCTCAGTAACTGCTGCTGGCTGGAGCTCAACGAGGAAGGAGGAATTTACTATAATAGTTAGTTAGCTCTGAGGTTATTTAGTTGAGGGAACGAAGAGTCTGGGCAGAAGAGTGGATTCCCATGAATATCCCTACTACGTAACGGACCATGCAAGTTTCAATGGAGCAAAAATCGACTCGACGACCCAGGCCAGGGCCAAAGTGTAGAGAATATGTAGATGTGTAAGCCCAGAAGAGCAAAAGGCAAGGCAAAAGCTATCGACCGTGCGTCGTCATCGTCGACAGGATAAACAAGAAGACTTGACTAACTCCTTACATGGCAGCATGGCGGAAGAGGGGTTCGACTTAACTGTTAGGGTTCAACTGTGATTTTAACACCTCGTAACCCAATTCCAAGGCATCTCTCAGTTCAGAGCACAGAGATCAGCAGACACGGACGCGTACTACCAAAGCACCTCCGGGTCGAAGGAGTATTACTAAATGAATGGGCTTATAAGCCGACAGAAACAGGACCTATAATATACTTGACACTTGAAGATGAAGAAATAACGAATGATACCTACTTTATGTCAGTCAAAATATGTCCTCATTTTTTCGGAAATCACACGGAAACGGAATTCGATCGCAAGAATTCTAGCATAATTCGTGGATCATACGTACGCTATTACGCTCGGGTAAAATAATTCATGTTACACTTCCACGCCACTCGTTCAGAGCCACGAATGCATAATACTCGTGAAAACAATTAGTATTAGTATTCTTAGAAATTCAGTAGGCACATGCGATGCGAAATGCGAACGACTATACACTATAAACATTAAATTCGTTTGGCTAGTTTCGCACTGGGTATGCAGGTTCTAAGAATTCTAATAAATGAGTCGTGGGATTCTATTTTCAATCATCAATGGTATTTGCGGAAAGCGGATTTTGCAAGTTACACATTTTTCGTGTCAAGTGTCAAGTCACTAATATGCAGCTAAGATTTGGATTATACGTTACGTCAATAACTAAGTTTTTATTTCCTTTTACTCGGACTTTACAGCTTCACTGCGAATTTTAACACGGCAATCTTTTTAGCAAATTCATAATTGTAGCATAATGCATCTTGAAGGCGAAATGCAATTACCAGGGTACGATGATCTTCGTACAAGACAAATAATGCGTGGCATCTGGCATCTGGTAGTATTCGTGTTCATGTTCGTGACGTGACCACAGTTTTCCAACGCCTTGGAAGTTGGAACAGTAATAGCCTAGCTGAAAAACAATAGCGAGAATTATTATTTTTTAAAACAATAAAGCTGGTAAAGCAATTACGATCGGCGTCGAAGCTAATACTTTGATAGTGCCAATTGTCAATGCCAATTTTTATATTCCCAACTCTGCGAAGTCATTCATGTTCATGATGATTAGGAAAAACTAAAATATTTTAGCTTGTTTAGAAGATGATGCGTTATATTAAAGAGTACAGAGAATTTATAACCATGGACAATTCAGCAGCAGCAGTGCCCTAGTTGATTTTCTCTAGTCCTTTATTTGACATCTCCCTTGCGAAATTAGTTTTTGGTGTGAGGTGTCACGTTCAGAAGATTTTTCGGCTGGAGCAGCTAAATTTCTTGATTTCATTAATCTTTCATTCTACGTTGCGTTCTAGGATTTGGGCGCATAACATCATGTGCTGTACATTTCCAGGCCTAAATGCATTTAAATGAACATAGCTAGCTTAAGAATGAAAATTATGTCATCGCTAGCCGTAGAGCTGTCTTGGACCGGTAACCACAGAAGTAACCGCAAAGTTGCAGATTAAAATGTCAAATGAAGTTCAAGCTCATTTAATGCTCTTGTATTTTTAAAATAGTAATTACATCATTAGTAGTTTAATCAATATCAATGGAAGAACGAGTTCCCAGCCGGATACGGCCTGATTAAAATTACGGATGATGAAAGCAGAAGTGCTATTTTGTAGACTTCAGTTGACTTCAAAGTTTCTTTGAAGTGTCACTTTCAAATTTTAACCCCGATTTTTTGTGCGTACCGTGTTATACAACTACTCCATGTGGTTACATTCTTGCATAAATCTGCATTACAATTTCCAAAATTGGGGTTTTTGGAATGTTTCTTTGAAGTTTCACTTTCAAATTTTAACCCCGATTTTTTGTGCGTACCGTGTTATACAACTACTCCATGTGGTTACATTCTTGCATAAATCTGCATTACAATTTCCAAAATTGGGGTTTTTGGAATAAACACGCTATTTATTAGCGGAGGGAAGAGCAATAAGACATGTAACCAACATGTCGGCGTAAGTGAATCGAGTGTTTTACATAAATATGTATAATGCTTCTCTTGTGTCAACATCAACAGCCTTGCTTCACTAAAGGCGTCTAGCGTCTATTTAGGATAAGACGCCTTAGCATTATTGATCACTTGTGCTTGCGGATATCCAGCATCCGTTAGGCGAAAAATCGTTAAAGGTTCTATTGCAAAATAAAACGCAAAAGAGAAAGTTCTGATGGCACTATTGTTTGAGAAAAATATATGTCGCTGAAGGCGGAGCGGAGAAAGCCTTGAATCGACTTTCTCTGAATCTACTTAACGTGCAAATCATTACGCCTGCATCGGCTTATCAGATTTAGATTATACTACACCTATACCAAAAAATAAGGGGCGGTTATTTGGGTAAAAACATTTTGACCAAATGGCCAATACGATTTCTCCGAACCAAATTATTATGTGCATGTAATATTCCACTGTTTCAAGACTCACTCTGTCAATTCCGCTTGATAAAATTCGTATTTAAAGGAAATAAGATTTTCTAATTAATCGAGTCACATGGCACATCGTGCAAGGCAGCAAGGCATTAACCGTTTGCATTCGCGTGAAGCTGACGAGTAAAAAAAAGCATTTAGGTACCCGAGACTTTGAATTTTGTTTTCAACGGTTTTCGTCAAAATTAAAATCTCATCTTTATTTTTATTTGATCGTCAGATTTATTTATATTTATGAATTTTTGAGATTATGGAAAGCTCCGGCGCCCGACGACTTTCACTCGGGTAACTTAAATGTTTACATTTCGTGTCAAATTCCCATTTGTCAAAGAGGAGCCTTGCCCAGTCATTATTTTAGACTATAAAGTACAAGGTGTCTGAACTGAACAAAAGAACACGATGTCATTAGGATTAGGAAGCAATACTTAAATGGCATAATTTTTCTTGACAATTGAATAAGCTCGAGCTCGACGCAGCAAGCAGGCACGGAGAAAGCCCGCAACGTTTTTGCTCGTAATCGTCATTTGAAATGCAGCTGAGCGTATTGGCTGGCTTTCGTTCCGAGATTCACTCACTCCTCTTCTGTCTGTCATGCTATGCTCTGCTCTGAGTTTGCCCAGAGTTTATAAACAGTTCCCATTCAGTCGACGGATCTTCAACTGAACTGAACTGAGGGCACCCTTCCTGTTGTCTCCGGTTTTCGATTTATATTATCAAATCCATTTCCGAATTTTGATTTTGTGAAGGTTAACAACTAACAGCAACAGCATTTGGTGTTTGTATAGTCATGCTTGTGGTCACTGACCCGGCCAATAATGGTTTAACGTCGGCAATTTAAAACAAAGAGCAATGAAAACGTGAAATTCCAATACAACAAAGCGACCATTGATGGGCAAAGGTCCCTAAGTCAAACGTCATTGTCCACCGGAAGTGACAAGCTTGTCAACCCGCTTTAGCACCTAACCCTACGCTTGAAGTCTCGGTCGGTACCCTTTGCCCTTGTGGTTTAAACACTTGCATAACACATAAATATATTTTTTCCTTTAACTTATACGTTCTTAGTCGTACTGGCGTTGTTATTACCAGTGGCAAGTCACGTCGACACTTCTTTGTTTCGCTTCTGACCCATAAAGTCAGATGCTCGCTGTAAAAGTGACAATAATTATTGGTTGTGTGTATTTTGTAGGAGATCATGGTTTAATATTCAATATTTTGATGATTTGTGTATCTGCAGTCAAGGAAGAGAATGTCGGACTAAGGCGGATTCCGATCACATCATGTCCCTTCGTTCCGAACCGGACGGTGCTCCGAATCAGAATAATGTGAGCCTGCTCTCGTTCACGATGACCTCGAGTCCAACAAATGGTCATCGGTCCGCCTCACCCAATAAAAGTCTGAATACCTCGAAGGAGAGCTCATTTTCTTCTGATAAATCCGCGAGCCCTGTCATGCCTCGAAATAAGCAGGACTCTAATCATGCGGAACCTCGCCAGGGCTCTTCTTCTCCTGTCAATCCAAAGAACAATGGAGGTAACGGAAACAGCATGGCTCAATCACAGTCTAATTTCAGTGGAAACGGGTGTCACTATGTTGGAGGTGGGCCTATTGAGCTAAAAGTGAGGCCTGGAGAATTTGTAATGCGAATTCTTTTTGCGGAATTTACATCTTTTGCTGAGAAAAAAATTGAAATGGTCATGATGGAACCGCCGGTAAGATCATTACGGCTAAAACTTCAGCTGAAAGCCAGGAATAGACTATAATTTTTAATCCTTACGACACAGGAACGCACGCTTTCAAAATCTCTTCAAAGAGGTGAGGACCCAGCATTTGACCAGCTGCTGCTGGCACTGGGTTCTGTTTCAGAACATTGTCTTCCATCAATTCTCCGAACTTTGTTCGCGTGGTACGACCGACAAGCTGTCACGTGGTTGGGAAATCCGCTGGCTAGCGGCTCAGTCTCCAGCAGCACCGGAAGCTCTTTGACATCTAGTATTGAGTACATGGAAAAAGAGCAACTTTCTTTAGACCCTGTTGTAATTGAGCGCCGGGACATGGCAGTGGAGTTCATATTTTGCTTGGTATTGATTGAAGTTTTAAAACAACTAAATTTTCATCCTGGACACAATGATTTGGTCGGCAAAATTGAAGACCTTGCGTTTGCCCACTTCAAGTACCGTGAAGGGTAAGTTTAATCTGTAGTTTCAGTTTCAAGATCATTCACTCTTAATCCGGTCCAAACCTAGTTAGTCATTTACAATTTTGAACATCCATATCGATAATTTTAGGACCGGAGTTCACGCAGCGAGTGGTCTAGTTATTGCTGATTTATACGCCGAAGTCCTTGGAGTGTTAGCTCAGGCTCGATTTGGATCCGTACGAGTTCGCTTTCTAAGTGAGTTGGCGGAACTCCGGGGTAAAGAAGCCACTGCTTCGATCACACAATCAATCGTCTCGCTTTTGATGGGAATGAAGTTTTTCCGAATTAAAATGGCTCCTATTGAGGACTTCGAAGCTTCGTTTCAATTTCTGACTGAATGTGCAAAATATTTTCTGGAAGTCAAGCAAAGAGATATCAAGCACGCCTTAGCTGGCCTCTTTGTCGAAATATTAGTTCCAGTTGCTGCGGTAAATACAATGATAGTCTTGTATTAGTTGTAGCGAAATGAAAAAATAATATGAGATTTAAATAAACATGTTTTAACATTTCAGACGGTGAAGCATGAAGTAAATGTCCCGTGCTTGAAATCTTTTGTTGAAATGCTCTACACGGCTACACTGGATTTATGCACAAGAAGTAAACATCGCCTGGCCCTATTTCCACTTGTCACTTGTCTCCTTTGTGTCTCACAGAGACCATTTTTCTTACACAATTGGCACTATTTCTTAGCCATGTGCTTGTCCCAACTGAAGAGTCGAGAACCCAAAATGTCTCGTGTTGCGCTTGGTGAGTGATATTTTTAAATACTGCTGTAAGAATTGGCGCAACTTGGACTAACTCGTTTATTTTTTACAGAGAGTTTATATCGCCTGTTATGGGCCTACATGATCCGAATTAAATGCGAAAGTAACTCTGCAACCCAGTCTCGACTTTTGAGCATCGTCAACTCCTTGTTCCCGAAAGGTTCCAAAGGTGTAGTTCCACGTGACACGCCGCTCAATATATTTGTGAAAATCATTCAATTTATTGCTCAAGAAAGACTTGACTTTGCAATGAGAGAAATAGTTTTTGAATTATTATCTGTCGGTCGTCCAATCAAGATAATACTTGCCCCTGAAAGAATGAACATTGGACTTCGTGCATTTTTAGTAGCTGCGGATTCCCTTCAGCAAAAGGACGGAGATCCGCCGATGCCCAGGTCGGCCGGTGTCATGCCATCAGGAAACACACTTCTACGAGTCAAAAAGACATTCTTGAATAAAGTGCTTACGGAAGATACAGCAAAAAGCATTGGAATGGCCTCTTACTATCCGCTTATTCGGAAAGTGTTTGCAGAAATCTTACGTGCGTTGGATTTGCAATGTGGTAGGCCTCTGCTGTCCACCGCTGTGAAAGAACAGGAAGAATCTCTGTTGACTGGTGACCGTAAGGCAAAGATCGACTTGTTTCGCACTTGTGTTGCAGCAATTCCAAGACTGATTCCTGACGGGATGTCTCGTAACGAACTCTTGTCTCTGCTCTCACGTCTCACACTTCATATTGATGAAGAGTTGAGAGGCCTTGCCTACCAAAGTCTTCAGAGTCTCCTCATCGACTATCCTGACTGGAGAAACGATGTTTTAGCTGAATTCATAACTTTTGCGTCTAAAGAAGTCCCTGACACCGCTCCACAACAACTTGATAACGCCCTGAGGATGTTGCTACAGTTATTGACTTCTTGGCGAGGGGCTCTCTCGAACTCAAGTAGCCAAAGTAGTCAAAAGAGTGGATTGGACAAATCGACCAATGGAGACGAAAATGAGCGAATAACTGTCACAGCCGCTTCGACCGTAACGAGTGCAGTTCGCGTTGCTTCCACAGAAACGACGAACACAAGCAAGTCCACCCAGTTTCTTGGTTCAGTGTCTTCTGGTAGCAGTTCATTTCCAAGCTCGAGCGCAGTACCACTGATTGTGACTCCCAATCTGCAAACTTTTCATCAAGCAGAAGGGTTGGCTCTTCTTATGCTCTGCAGTGTTCGGTCGTCTTCTCGTCGACTTGGAGCCCACATGTTGAAAGAAATTAAAGGTCTCTCCGAGTATTTTGGATTATCAGAAACCCCAGTCCTTGACGTTTTGGACAAGCTCTGCCCCACAGCTTGTGAGAAGTTGTCAAATATTCTTCCGGCTAGCGAAAAACAAGCAGTAGTTGCAGCGATCGCTTCAAATTCCTTGGACTTGCAGTGGCTGACTGAACGGAGCTGTCCAGCGTGGTATACTCAGCAAGATGAAGAGCAGCCTCCGAGCTCCCATTCATCAACATCGACACTAGCGTCGAGTCTCAATATTCTTCAGAGTTCTGTCGTGCCGCCCGTTATATCGACGGATGTATGGGGAGTCAACGATCCTTGGCTGGCATGCTTGAAAGAGTTTTTGAAGTATGAAAACGTACCCACCAAGTGTCCCAGAACTGTTTTAGAAGCATGGCCGTTCCTCATGTCTAAGATCACTGCCCTTTTTACCTACTTGGAACCCAATCCCGTCACTGACAACAGGGCTTCTCTCCTCAGAAGCTCTACTACACCGAGAAAGCCACCCACGGACCGAAATCTGTACTTCAAACTTTGGAGAAATTATCTCCTTTTTGGATTTCGTACAGTTCCACCAAATGCAGGATCCACCTTGAGGTGTATATCGCCAGACGTTGGGATTAGCTCGTCTCCAGAAGCTCCGGATGGACGTGAAGGTCGAAGCCCACTTCCACTTCATTCACTATTGCACTACTCATTTACGCCTGCGGCGCTCTACAAAATTGTCCTTCCGCTCATGAGAAGCGAAGCTGTTGATGTACGAGATTTAGCCGTTCATTCCGTAGGAAACACGAATCACATAGCACTGAAAGACTTGTTTGATGACCTGGCCCCCTACTTACGAGAAGCATGCGACCGAAAACAAGAAAATGTTCGTCGTCGGAAGCGTAAGGATAATCTGCGACTTCAAATTCTAAAGATTCTGAAAATGATGGCCAAGGAGAAAATCTTCAGTAGAATGGCGAGCATGATGAATAATTCTGTCGCATCATTGCAAGGACACCATCTCAGTGAAGCTGCCTTCATGTTACCTGTTCCGTTCCTAGAGTTTCTGGATTCTTGCAAGGGGTGGTTAGAGACCGAAACGGATAGAGAGGGTGGGCTAGAAATGAGAATCAATTTTTGCAAGACTGTTCATTACTTGCTTCGAAGCCTTGAAGTGGACCTTCGCGAAAACGTACTAAAGAAAGAAGTTCGGAAAACGCTGTTTCATCTTTGTATTGGCTGGGCTGGGCCTTACTCTCAATCCTGGGGAAAGGATCTCAACACTTCTGGATCTTCCTTAAGCTCGAGTGGAAGCCCTCGTGTTGCCGCCAGCGCTGGCGCCAGCACAAAACTGGAATTTTCAGCTCTTCAAGCAGCAGCAAGCTTGCTAACTGGCGGACCAGTATTCCAGGCAAGTCTCCTCTCCGAGGAAAGTACATTGTACTCGTGGATTGACCTCCTGTTGTCGTCTTCCGACTCTGAGGCATCGAGTCTAGGAGAAAATGTAGTCATAACATTGCTCGAGTACAATCCTGACGCGGGTTCAATTCTGGATTGGGTCGTTTCAAGATGTTTCACTGGATCAGCACAAATTGCTGATGCCTGTTTCAGAGCTATCGCGATTTTGTTTTCTACCAAGGAGTATCCTTGTGACCGTTACGTCGCTATTATCAATACAGCGTTGCTCTACAGTGGAAACCCTGCCTGCCAACTTCAACAGACTGCATTTAGACTACTCCAAGTTTTGGACAGACGGTTCTTTGGGGGCATTCCACCTTTCCACATTCATCATCATAGCGGACAGGAAATGAAGGAAGATTTGCATAAGCAAAACTTGACATTAGATGCCATGCTTGGGAAGATGCCGTATTCAATGAGCCAAACATTTCTTTCAAAGCAACTCTCCCTTCTTCATCCAGAACTAACCATGCCGATGTTCTCAGGTATTTAGCACTATGTTTTGTGTATTTTGATACTGGCAACTCAGTTGAGTTTTTTTTTAAATGGATTAATTATTCCTGCAGAGATTTCATGGCGAATGAAGTCGGCACGCTCTGATGTCCGACAGAGTCTTCTTCGATACTTGCAACCATGGCTGCACAACATGGAACTTGTTGAGCCACCAATTCCAAGTCCAAATATAATAGCACCTCTGAAGTCTCTCACCCGTTCAACCAGTGGACACTTGGCCACTTCTCGCTCTTGTTCACTTTGCGGCAGGAAATACTACGATGACAGCGAGAGGTCCGTTCGAAGAGGATGGGGATCAACGGAGGCGACCGAGATGGTTCTGAATAATCTGTTGTATCTCACCGCCAAGGTAATACTGATTTGATTGTTCTTCATTCGGATTTTGTAGATTGGAGTGGAAACGATTCTAGATATTGTGCTTGCATCCCACAGTTTGGCGACGAGCACGAGCGAGAAATAGAAGAATGCTGGCAAACGCTCTGTTGTCTCTCTCCAACGAACCAGCGTGTAATTCTCTACTACCTACTGATTGTGACGGGACTGGCTCCAAATGAAGTTTTGCCCCATGCCAAGCGAGTTCTAATTTATTTATTCCGAGCTCAGCCGCTGAAGCTTTTGGAAGATCTGATGGCGGAATTGCAGACTGTTGAATCCTTGAGTTGGCTAGTTGAGCGAACTGAGACCCCACCCTTCTATCGCCTCTCACATCTTCGTAAAACCTCAAGTTACTCCGACAATAATCAGCCAGCCACCAACGGGTGTGGAGGCTGGAATTCAAATACGTTTCAATCTTCTAATTCTTCCGCTCCTGCTAACTTTCTCCGAATAAACACATCCGAACTGGAAAAAGGTACGATTCACACCAAGAGGCGATCTGCTGAAGAATCAATGGTGTTTCAGCAGCAGCAGCAGGCTCACCTACGCTCAAGCAGTAGTGGAACCACCAATCTATTTCGCACGGAGAAAGCCCGAACTATCAGTGGTCCGGCTGCCCTTCCCGACACTCAGTTTCTGGCTTCCGAAAAGGAGAGAGCCCGCTCCGCACTATATGAATCCGAAAGCACTCAGAATCGATACGACAATGAAGCAGATCTAGAAGATCAAAACCAATTTCCAAGTAGTGAGACCTTAGCTGCTGGAGCCGGTGGAATGGCCAGTGTTACTGGCCGAAGTAACAGCGCTGGTAGAGATGACACGCTGCAGGAACACGAACTTCAGAGCAAATTGGTCCCATTGCCAATGCCAGAGTATGGAGGTTACTATGCGGCGTTGAAAGAATTTTTCCCGGCTCAGCCTGTCGTTCCATTTCATCGTTGTAATATGGCGCTGATGTTCATTTCTGAATTGGTCACGGAAGGGACGACCATCTCTTTTCCTGTGGACGACTCAAGGAAAGAGATCAAAATTGAGTGGTGCAGTGAATATCTGCCGATTATGATTCATATGGCATTTCTGGGTCTAGATCATCTTAGACCACTTGTTCATCAGCACGGCTATCGGTTCCTTATTAATATCTTGACCGTGGCCGGTCACCATAAAAATCATCTTGCGGTTGCGAAACTGCTTCTGAACCAGGAAACCAAAGATCTAAACATTGGACTCTCAGTGCCGGCTCTTGGTTTGTGCGCGGTTGATTTTCTGGGTAGGTTAATTTTTTGTAAAATTTTAAATATATACTCTTGCCTTTTTAATAACCGTTCGTTTATACTTTTGTGCAATACATAGCTATCGATCTAGACTTGGAAGCAGGTGGACTGTCATGCAAGTATTCGGACGTGGACACAATTGCTGTTGGAGGTATAAGTCCTGCTCGCAGCCCTAGTCACAGCCCTAAGAGCGAAAGCCCCAGAACTCCATCAAAAAGACATCATTCGCCTGCGAATCTCATGCTAATCATTCCGGACGCCCAAGATTACTCGAGCTTACGCAAACCTCTGACTATTCAAGACTTGACTGTATCACTTATCCAGTTTCTTGCAGAACATGAGCGCCAGCCCCTCTGGGCATGTGAAGATATTACTGCTCGTCTCTGGAACATCAAAAGTGCTAATCAGCTCTTTGCGTTTCTAAAGAACACGCTGAAAGTATTCAGCAATTCTTTCCCGGGGTCTAAATTGGAGAGCAGATGGGCACAGGTTTCTCTTCAGATTGGACTCGCCTGTTCCTCACGTCATTATGCTGGAAGGTCGCTTCAGGCTTACCGAGCTCTCAAAGTTCCGCTAATCCAAAGAACACTCTGTGATATTCTTTCAAGGCTCGTTGAAACCGTTGCAGAACAAGGGGATGACATGCAAGGCTATGTTACGGAACTGATACTCACTTTGGAAACATGTGTGGAAGCAATTCCTGTTGAACAACCGGATTCAGCAGATGTGTGGAATACCAGTGATGAGAATTACTACAATGAAGATGATGATGGACTGGATTGTGAGACTATTTGCAAATTTCCATCAACTGGAAGGGTGGGTGGCTCCAGCGGCGACCTTTCTCCACCTCTTCCACAAATGAGAGCTCGCAGCGGCACCGATAGTTTTAAGCAAGAGTGCAAGAGACCCGCTGATTTATCCCGGTCAAGATCC
The DNA here is from genome assembly GCA_009869905.1 of Ceratophysella communis. Taxonomy (NCBI): domain Eukaryota; kingdom Metazoa; phylum Arthropoda; class Collembola; order Poduromorpha; family Hypogastruridae; genus Ceratophysella; species Ceratophysella communis. The sequence goes on along the minus strand of VNWX01000347.1, from coordinate 10,147 downwards.
GCACACAGTCTCGGTGGGCTTCACAGTGAGGGCGGAAGCGGGGATCAAGACAGTCTTGAGCGGAATCTTGGAAGGGAGAGCAGGACCGAAGTAATTCCTCAGGTTTTCTGGCTCTCACTTTCCCTTCTCGAATCAGACTATGAACACGAGTATTTGCTGGCACTGGGTCTACTGGAAAAAGTAATGGAAAGACTCCCATTGGACAGGCTGGACTGTCGAGACAAGATTGATCGAATTCAGAGCCAGTTGCAGTGGTCATCGTTCTCCGGAGTAGTTCCGTTGCTGCTCAAGGGAATAACTAACCCCAATACATACGAACAGGTACGCAGTTGGCAAGGCCGTAGGACTTCGAGTTCAAGTTTGCCTTTTAACACATGTTCTCTTTATTCATTCAGAGTCTCTCAGTGCTCTGTCGATTCATTCCGTTTCTGGACATGAGTTTTGTCGACCCAACTGGAGAAACAGGCTTCCCGTTAACAGTGATTGCGTTTATGCCGTACTTACTCAGCAGCTACGATGAGCCGTCGAGTATTTGTCTCGAAGCTGCGCATTTGATAGCCGAGGTATGCTCTTCCATGGGATGTATGTTTTACGGGTTATTCATTAGATTAAGATCAGAAGCGTGTAAATGCCTAACTTGTTCGTTTTCTATTAGGTCGCAGCCGAAAAGTTGGATTGTGGTAGCCAGCCACTCCAGCATCTAGCAACGGTCATGACTCTTTACAGCCGCAGAAGCTTTAGTAAGGAGGCATTCCAATGGAACAAATGCGTGATAAAATACTTGTACGACTCATATGGTCACTTGGCTCCTCTGCTCTTGGGATGTCTGCTGGATGTTCTTGAGAAGGGTCCAGCTTCGATCCAGTCAGCGACTTTGACCATTCTTCACTGCTCTTTTACATACGTTGATTTTACAACAGTGGGAATAGTGAGTCCTGAATTACTCCGGGCTATTCAAAAACACCTTGACGTGAGTTGATGCAAAAATAACAAGTACTTCCTACTTACTATGCGTGCCACATGTTTGTTTACGATTTAACTGTATTACAGGGACCACATTGGCGAGAATCGCTAAGGATTTTGAAATTAGTGGTGACCAGATCTTCGTGCTTAGTTGCACCGACACCCCAACCGCCGAGTTCCTACTTGGGTAATTCAGGGCCGCCGTCAATGGCCTGGGACTCTGTCAGCACCAGTTCCTCAGCGTTCTCCACAGACACGGAGCTGTCGTTCAAAAAGGAGTTGCCCGGTCGAACAATGGAGTTTACATTTGACGTTTCCCAAACTCCAGTTATCGGGCGACGACATCCCATCAATAGTAATGCAAAAGAAGAGCCGACGACTTCCCGTTTGAACATCGGAGGTCTGCATCAAAGATCCGGTTCAATTGGAGAAATGGGAATGAACACAGCGAGCAGTGGAATAATCCAGTCAGCTTGGAAGAGACCGTGGCAATGTCAGAGTCGTGTTCGGGAGTGTCTCGTTAGTGTCCTGAATGCATGCGGACAGCGAGTTGGACTTCCCAAGAGCCCTTCGGTAATAGAGCATACCAATTATACTGTTCAAGTTACTATTTGTTTTACTTTGTTCAGTTCAGACATTATTGTATGCGTGGCGGCTGGCGGCGTTGTACTTTTATTATTCTTCTCATCTTTTGTTCTCGTACTCAGCTTAGTGTGTGGTAGTTCTAACGAATAGACCCTTTAGTTTAATGTTTTTTTCCTTCTGATTTCTTTCTTGTGGTTCGTACTACCTTCTCAACCTTTTTTTTTACTTAATTTCTACAGGTCATATTCAGTCAAAGTTCAGAGCTGCTGGAACGGCAAAGCAGCGTCGCATCATCTACAGAAGAAGTCTCCGTAGCCATCAACGATGGTTCCGGAGCGAGCAGATTTGAAGAGGGCTCCGCAAGTGATGCTCATTTCAGAGTCTTCCGTGATTTTGACTTTTTGGAATATGAATTGGAATCCGTGGACGGAGAGAGCAGCGACAATTTTAACTGGGGCGTCCGTCGGCGTCCTCTCTCTGAACTCGGCACGGAACCGGAAACCGAAGGCGAGACAGACAGCGATGTTCTGGGCAGCAAAGTCTCAAATGCTCACTCTTCCACCCCACAGTCAAGGTCAAGCATCGAACAAAATACCGTCGTGGAACAGAGCCCGTCGGAAGCCTACGTTCGGAGGCCTTCCGAAATGGGAATGGACATCGGGGCAGGCTACATTCATATTCATCACACTGAAGAGTCTTCTGATGAAGAAGATCTGGGCCTGTCACCACTAGACGAAGTCATACCTCAGTTGCAGGGAATTGTCTCCTCTGACCCACCGACGCCGCAGCCTCATTCTCTCACCATGTTGGAAATTGCTTCATCTTCGCAAATCTCATCTCCAGCTCGTTCCAGGCGTCTCTCAGATACGAGCATTGACTCCCGAAGTGAGGACGAAAATACGCCGTCAAACACTTCGCCACACGGTGAGCTTCTGGATGAAGGTGAACCTCTCATTCATGACGCTGATCCGGAGGCCTCCCATCTGACCCCAGAAGCAGAAGACACCGACGTTGTTTACGATGAAGCCGGAGATCAGGATCATCGTGAGGACTCTACCGTGGGAGCGGCTGGAATCGATTTAGAACTACGAGGCTCAGAAGATGGTCACGATAAGCCCAGCCTGTATTTATTGTATGGTGACTCCCAATGACTATAGGCGTTTCTGTGTCTTGTGCACAGAACTTTGCCACAAACTACACAGCTGGGCGAGCAGAACCAAGTTGGTCTGAGTCAGGAGAGATCATAGCGTTAGTTTGTGTATAGGCCCAGTCCAGGTCTTCATATTTGTACGTAGTCTTCTATATCTTTTGTATCGTGATCACACATTGGAACAGGACGAAAACATGCATTTCTCGCTCTACAATACGTTAGTTTAGCCGTTTATAAGGTATAAATAAGTGTAACTCTTATTAGTTAAGTACAGTACTCTCTTGTCCTGTCAGTTACCAATTTTGAATTTAGAATATTCACGATGAGTTGATCGAAGTCAGTACTGATCTTAAGTCCCTTATGTATTTGTAGTTGAATCAAGTGAAGTAAAGAAGTCAATTGAATTGCTAGACAGACGTTTTTTTATTTATTTTATTTATTCCCTTTTGAAGTAATGCATCTTTTCAAACCGACACATTAAGTAGGTATACGAGTTTGGATAAACGAAACTAGTTAAATGCTCAATGATTTTGATACATAGATTTGATTGCGTGCTGTCAAATGGCAATTAAATGCATTTAGTACGTTAGGAATTCAAGTTAATTAAATGCGATCCCTTACGGCTAGAGAGTAGAGTGTAACGTGATGTTTGGATAGGTGTCGACTGGAAATTAAAATTAGTGAGACTTAACTACTGACACGCACTATGCTAATCTTTGGCTTCTGCATCAACCTAGCATTAATTGATTAGGACGACTTATTTAATTAACCAGGAACTGATGTGTTCCTTTGCAGCCGAGGACGGCTTCTTATCTTCGCACTCTATGGATCGCCAAACGCTCAAACTAATCCGAACTACAATACACACTAAAAGGTACAGTTAATCTACTAAAGACTTTACGCGTTAAGGTTGCAGGTTTTCATGATTATAATAATAATAAAGTGTTGATATAGAGGTGCCGACAACTAGTAATACTTTTCTGAAGGTTAATGTAACGCTGTTTAACAGTTGCTGAGATACTACCGTAAATTCACTTTTCGGAATTATCCAAACCCCTCCATCTCCGTGCGATTTCCCTGGAAAGCTGGAAATGAAACAGCACAGACTTGCACCTGACTCCCATCCAAATACAACTACGGCTACCAAAATATCATTCTAGAATAAGAAATAAATGTTCTTCCTCTTCTTGTAAGGCTCTTCGAAGTAGTAACTCTCCAGATGAGGAGAGCATATGCTAGTTCTGGCATTTTGGTGCCGTTATTGCTTCAATGGGATTTCAGGAAGATTTCACATCTTGGGAATCGGGCCACGTTGGGTCAGCCCTTCAAATCGCTTGAATGTATAGTTTATAAAAACCCAGTCGCTGTAGTTCCCATCCGATCCACCGCTACTTCCTTCCTTTCCATCTTTTGCGGCTGGCGCAGCTATATTTTAAAAACAAAAAACCGTCATTAGTATTAGTTTACTCATGCCTGACAGTAAAATTTAGACAGCAATCAATGCCTATGTTACTTACGCAGCTTCAAGTCCACATCCGGGAAGTCATCAAAGTTGGAAGTGTCATCAATGGATTTTACTTGAACCGGAATAGCAGCAGGACGTTCTCGTATGTGCTCCCAATCTACACCTTTGAAGAACGGGATTGATTTCAAGTCGTCCATTCCTTGCTGACTGCCAAGTCGCTTCTCGGATTCGCAGCAAAACCTATGTAACACAGCCTTTGAGTAATATGGCTTTCTTAAATGATGTAAAGAGAAACCAGGGCTTACCGGAGCACGGCATGCTTGGCTTCTTCGGATATGGGCACTTCTGGAGGAAATGTCAGGGTCTCACGCCAGCTCATGACTTTTCGATAAGTCTCTTGTGGATTTTCACTGCAAAATGGCGGATATCCTGTAACAAATTGAATCAGACGTAAACGGAGAATTAAAAACGTTGCGAACCATACGAAATGTGTTTGGTACCCACCTATCAGCATTTCATACATGATGACCCCTAAGCTCCACCAGTCGCAAGCTGAGCCATATCCAGTTTGAAGAAAAACTTCCGGTGCGATATAATCAGGCGTTCCGACCGTGCTGTAGGCTAAAGCCCTTCTGTTTTTCTTCCAGCTCTCAGCTCGTCTCTTGCTGTCCAAGGGGCTCCAATTTCCAGCGAAATCTGACGGTTTTGCTTGACTCAAGTCTCGATAGAACTCCGTACGATGAGATTTCTTTAGTCCTGTACAAAGGCCAAAGTCGGAGAGCTTGATGTGGCCTCTAGCATCCAATAGCAGATTATCCGGTTTAATATCACGATGAATGAAGCCGAGGCGATGAATGGAATGGATAGCTAAGGCCGTCTCCGCAATATAGAATTGCGTCACTTCCTCCGCCAATGTGTCCTTTTTCATGAGAAGTGTCATCATATCACCGCCTGGAAGAAACTCCATGATCAAGTAGAGATTGATACTGTCCTGAAAGCTGTAGTACATCTTGACCACCCATTGATGATCAGCTTCGACTAGAATATCTCGCTCTGCTCGGACATGGGCGACTTGCTCCTTCTCCACCATGTCCGCCTTCCGCAGGATCTTCATTGCGTACACATGTCCTGTATCCTTCTTCTGTACAAGCCGTACTTCCCCGAATGCACCGCGCCCAATTACTTTCAGGGGCTCAAAATCTTCAACTCCGAGGCGAGCACGCTTCAAGCGCAGAAATTCCGTCTCACGCTGACTATGCTGATTCCGCTTTAATTCCTTTTGCTCTTCTGATAAGCCTTTCATGGATTCTTCGAGTCGGTTGAGGCGCTGCTGTCTTTCCAAATGCTGGGCAACCAAGTTGCTATAATAATTCTCTAGTGTGACTTTTGCCTTAGTCGCCTTGTCCAGAGTATGCCCGCTGAAACGAACATTGCACTGAGGGTTCAGAAGGATATTATGGCGCTGAAATAAAGCAGCTGCTCCGGTTGGGCCACCTGATCCGCCAGGACCCCCACCGTTACCCGACGGCTGCATCTCCCCACCACCTCCTGATCCTGATTGATTTCGTGCTCCACTACTATTTGACTGTGGTCCACCTCGGTCTCCACCGGCTGCAGTCATTGCATTTTCTGTAAAAAAAAAAACGTTTTAGAAACCGAAATTAGTGCATGAGAAAGCATGAGTGAGTCATTTACATTTTTATCAAGTCATACAATACTGAGAAATGCATGGCGACGCCACGATTTCAAGTCAACGAAATCGACATTTGTCTTGCTCACTGTGTGTAATATCGTATCTCGCGGTCAAAGCGGATATTCTATATTATCAACATCTGACCAATGCCAATGACTAGTATTACCCTATATATGAAGCAACGCGCAGTAAGTAGAAATCGATAAAATCCTCTCCCCGATAACATTCTAGCCTGACAGAGAGCGGTTACCCAAAATACCTTGAAGCTCTCCGTTAAAAGATACATGCATAGAATTCCCGATACTTTTAAAAAAATATAAACCGTCATAAATATGCCAAAAAATCAACTAAAAAGTTATTCGTATTCATTAAATCTTGTGTTGATTTTCTTACCGAAGGACGAAATGAATTTTTCAAAATTTTTAAGAAGTACAAACGTTATTTAACAAAAAGCCTACCCTGCATACTTGGGGAAGTGTTTTATCTATGGTAAAAATTCCTGAATAATATCTTAACAGGAAGTTATTATCGAAAATTAATAACTATATCGTACAAAAAATCAATGAAGTTAAATGAAAATGCCTCAAAATCGACAAAATATTCCATCCGTTAACGATAGCCGGTAAACAGTAAATCTTGCTGCATAAAAACTTAGTTTTCCAATTCCTTACTTAAAAACGCAACGTTACCATTCGTGATCATCAAAATTCATCAAAGATATTTAAATATGATACCAACAAATTTGACGGACTAAAAAGAGATAAGGCAGGGGGAAACCTGAATCTACAGCTTATTTGACAAAATCTTTAGTTAAATATCCAGAACGACCAGCTCGTATTTGATTCGACAACATAAAAGAATGAATGGTTTATGGGGTCATCCGAGTTCAAATCGTCTCATTGCAACACATATGATCCATTGTCTGCTGTACACGTGAGGGAGTGAGTCATAAATAAAATATGGACACAGAAAGGAACCAACCTGACCTCGTCTACAGTCAAGTGACAAATGAAGAACAAATTACATCAATAAAGTAAAAAACAAAGGAATCTTTCTTCAGCAATTACGCTTTCGAACAATGGAACTGGGCAGATTACTAGGAATCAGCGAATCAATAAACAATAAACAGGCCAGGCCAGACCTAGTCACTTCCACTGAAATAAAACGAAGACTGTTTATAGTTAGAACGATTATTCCAAGAAGCCCACTACGTTATATGCGTACGGTCTTCAAGGGGAAGCTTATTGATTGTATGTATAGTACGCTGGTGATGTCACCACACAAGTCTGATAAAAGTAAGAGGAAGGTCGGTGCGAACTCCTACTACGCCCGACGCCCAACTACTAGGCTTCAGTTGTGTAATTAAAAGGTGGACCACGACGCATAGACCGTAGTAACTAGGATTAAGTGGGAGTCATTACATTTTACCTAACTCCAACTTTGAAACTTGATTCGGCTGCCAGTCAGGACACAGGAAGGTTGTGAATTCGAGTACAATATGCCAATTTCAGTGCGAAGTCAGAACTAATGGGGACAGGCTCAAGATTTACAGGGGAAACCAGGGGAACTATAGTATCTACACACACTCAAACAACTGAGTTCACTAAAAAGGCAAGAGCTAAAGTTTGGGAATGGATAAAAGGTGCAAATTCCCCTGATTCTAAATGGGCACAGGATATATTCCAATATCCCAGAGTCCCTATGGCTACGGTTGTAGGCTCAAGAACAGTGGCGGAGTATCCGCGCATGACAAAGCTTCATCTTGTCAAGTTTAAACAAACAGAAAAGTTTCAAAAAGAGAAAAAAATACTCTACTTCCTCGGATCTGTCATGGACTGAGATCTGTGATACGTAAAAATTCGAACAGATTTGGGATTAGGCAAAGATACGCTCTCTCATTAAAACTTCCTCAACGATGCAGCATATATGCTGCATCCTTCTGAAAATTTTACAATATTAAAATAAAGCAATATATCAATCATTGATAGCTATAGCGTCAGGAAATCAACAGCGACTTCGCAATTGCTTAAAAGTCAAGTGTCAGCATTATCATAAATCGCAAGGGCCAAAATTTGTATCCACTCGCCACTGCTCCGTGGAGTCACACGAAGTGCTCTTGAGTAAAAAGAGGCCGAATATTTCTGGAGAAAGGTAATTTGGTTGGGAAAGGTGATTCTTTTCAGATGGCGCATGGACAATCGCATGAAAGAGTCTCAGCAATTTCAGCCATATGCAGGAGAAAAGAAGCAAATGCCTTGCTTCAAGCTCAAAAGAGCGGCAAAGCGTTCCTTACTTTGTTTCACAGGACTAGAAAATAACTTCTTAGCTTTCTTGAAGAATCCTGACTTGTCCTTTTGTTTCGCTTTAGGTGATTCAGCTTTGTTTTCCGTAACAGATGCTCCAAAAGTTAAGCAAATTTTAAGAGGTTCCGCTTTCGGTTTCCTGTTTTTCTTGAAAAATGACGATTTAGATTTCGAAGCATTATTTTCTTTATTTGGGCTCTCTGATTCCGCTGATGTTGTAGAATCATCAAGAAATAAATCCGAAACTCCTCGCTGAACATTCATAAGAACCTCGAGACTATTACTTATTTCTCCATTGCTAGACCTAGAAGAGAAGAATTGAGTTTACTTATTAAGCTTTTAAATGTCTAACACCTGGCAAAATGCCAACAACAGCAGTCCGTATTTTCTGAACTTGAGTAAATCATGGTCTGTAATATGTCCTTTGTTGCAGTCAACAATCTAACTTCCTACGTCGGTTCAACCCTAAATTTTTTTGATCGACTACTATTTAACTAATTCATCAAAAAACCACGCTAAAAATGAAATGCTTGATCAAGCCTAGTATCCGGTTTAGCGGCTAATGACATAGGACATAGTTATATTCTGGGAAATCCGAAACCTGCAATTTCTTTTCTTATATTTATGGGTACTTATTTATAGGTAGGAGCTATCTACGCATACGCTTGGCGTCGGTGGTTGCCAACGTCCATTTTGCGTTTGTATTTATTAAAAACCAGCGAGCACACCGTATGAATTTGACCAATATCAATCAATATCAATATCATACCAAATAACTATGTTGTCATTTTTGATTTTAGAGAGTTAACACGGAAAAAAGCTTGAATTTCTAGATTATAACTGACAGCGCCGAAATTGGTAATTCATTAAATGTTCGTCTGCCAACTTCGTTTGGCTTAGCAGAAACTCCATTTTAATAGCATAGTGTAACGCTTTGTACTTAATATTAATAGTGTGTCATGTATCATAGATAGGTCATAGCACTTGCCCCATCTCAGAATCAGAATCCGTAGAGTTGAGAGTATTTAAATAAAACCCTCCAATTGTTAAAGGTCAAAGATTACAGAAGCAGGTAGCAGGTGACAGCCAACAACTGAGCACCGCGCGCTGTAGATCATCGACGGGTTACACGTCGTCCCAGCACCCAGGTCAGAGGTGGCAGCTTGTACTATGGCTCTAGCACCAGTCCAGTAGTAGACAACTGGTGACAGGCTACAGATGACAGCAGCAACGCGTGACAGGTTGCAAAGGCAATATGCAGGACTTTCGACGGTTTATCCGGTTCCGTCTTTGTGTTGGTGGTTGGATGTTGGGGGTGAAATGTCGACTGAGCGTCTCGCCTCGCAGCTGAAGTCCGATGACCAGTGGCGGTGCACTACACATTCGAACCTTGACCTCCTACTTTGAATGTCGAAATAAGAGCCAACGAATGACGAAGCCAAGATCCATTTTCTCTGCGTATACGAAACTGGCGGGTGGAGTCTGTTGCTCAAGAGCGACCCCATGCGACGGCGTGCCTGAACCTCACCAGTAATAAGCTCCTAGGGCGGTCCGCCGCCAGTAGATACGGCCAAATAATGACGCTTGACAAAACGACCTCGCCATTTCCGTTTGTGTGCGAATTTTTGTTGATAAACACAATCGTTACAGAAACAGTAGTATTTAATTGAAGTAGTAAATATATCAAACTTCACATTTAACCATTAAAATTGTACCGTTGAATTGTCCGTGTAACTTGTAAAACCTACTTTGGAACTCTATTTACCTGTGACAATTTCGTGGCGAATCTGTCAGAAACTACATAGATTTTCATAGTCATGAATTACGACACGAATGCATTGCTTATGTGTGTATAATCATGTAAGGACATAAAACATTACGCCGAGATTCTTGACATTTCCGCCGGTCAGTAAGCAGTTAGCTTAACATTAGCAAAGACACACGCGACGCGAAGTTAATCGTCTGAGGTGTTTCCATTTTTTCTGATA
>VNWX01000346.1:0-23777 GCA_009869905.1 Ceratophysella communis | reverse complement strand
TTTATCATAGCGTTAAGTCTGCTTAGCTTAGGAACGATATTACATAGCGTCTTTTGGGACAGACGGACGGACGGACGGACGGACGGACAAGACCATCCCAGTAGACCTTCTGGTCTAAAAACAGAGTAACAGGCAAAGGCCTTCACATGAACTAATGTATCATGTCTCCCAAAATGTCATAAGCATTCAGTAGCATGAATTATGCTTAAAATCTCTACCTCTCTCACAGGAACATAAATAAATGCTCCAGGATTCCTGGAACATGAAGCCACACACATGAGAGTCAGCAGTCAAGAGTTCGCTTGGTAATCAAATCGGATCTCACAGCCGAGTCGAGTCGAGTCGAGAGAGTACACAAAAATGAAAGGATTCTCAGTCCTCGAACTAAAACGTCAACTAAATAGAAATATACAGAGCGAGAGGAGAAAGTGCTTCTGCTCTGGAAAAAGCTCACACACACGCTCATAATTAGTTTTTCCAACAGAAGTGAGAGCAGAACTATTAGATCAAATTGAAATTCAAACAAAAGCTAAAAGAGACCCTGCATGTACTTTCACTAATCCTAAAGTACAGAGTCTCTGATCTGAGGCGTAATTCAAATGGTAAACAATTTTCAGGCAGCTACTCCAAAGGTGAAAGGTGGTTCGTGACAAACAGGGCGGCTCTCTTTATGTCGCAGCCGGAGCCGAGATCACAGAGTACAAGTGTCACTAAAATGCATGCTCCGACGACAGAACTGGTTAATGCTGGGGATGAGTGCCTCAATCTCCTTGACATGCTGCTGAGAACAGACAAACGGGAAGCCTTTCATGAATTCAAATGTTCTAGAGCTCTCTATTGTGAGACTAGGTCTGAATTCATTAATTTCCTCATCTCCCTCCAGCTCAATCAAATTAGACACCTCTGATTAAACTCTGCACTCAAAATCTTCAAAATCATGTGCTAGAAAATTCTGGAAACTAGTTGCTCTTTGAAATTCTCACTGGCCTTTGTCCACTGAGGCGTTGTTTGAGTTCAACGAGGCTCGAGCCCCCATTGTCCTCTCAATTCCATAATTACGACGTATTCTCTGGTAAAGCAAACAGCATGGGTTTCAGAGTGTGAAGTTGAGTAGGGTGGCAAGTCCATGGATCGGATTGTTTGACCTGCTAGCCCTGTCTGTGGACATAGGGAAATCCTGTCTGCCAAGACCGAAACATTTCAATAAACACCCCAATCAATCCCCTCCATCCACTAAAACCCATTTTACTTTATGTGAGCTGAGTCAATCTCGGCACTACATTGTCTCGAGGCCTAGGAGGATAATAGGCCACGTAACGTAAAATCGATCTTCTGTCCTGGTTCCATAAAACCACCACTAGATACTCCGAAACTAGGAGCTCTGGGCTCTCTCATGCATAACCCAGAGCGGGACAGGCCGAAGGGCTTTCTCCTGCCCGTAGCCTTGCAACTATTTATGTGGCCACTCGTCTAGCCGGAGCAGAGGCTGCTCCTGGTCCACTGAATGTAGTCCAACACCCGCTTGTTTACTCTACCGAGGCAGGCCCAGCAGCCCAGGGAAAGGCAATGTAAATAATGTCAGAGAGAAACCTGTTTTAATTATAGGAGACCATTTGGGGAGCTTCCATTTATGAGCTCTATCAACTATCATTTCCACGATTAGTACTCACTTAATTCTTGACTCGGGCTTCAAGCTGCAAGCTGAAGCCTCTATGTTTTTATGACCAGACAAAAATCCGAGTTGAAACCCACTTTCCTTCCCCAAATATCAATCATCTCATCTTGTTCTCTCAATAGAACCCGGTCCGGGCATTATGAGTGCGGAAATCAGAAAATACCCACTCAGCCTCAGTCATCCATTAGACTCAGATTGAAACCAAGGAGAGGAGGGGGAGGCCAGGGCTCCACGTCCTCCAAACCCACAGAAACCCTTGTATTTCATTAAAGCCTCGAGATTTGCCAACATTCTCCAGACGTAAGAACGTGTCCAGCAAAAACCAAGACAGGAAGAGGCAGAAGTACTACTAGTAGGGTTCCTCTGAAGCTGAAATCAGCCTGTTTTCTGCTTGATTGGATTTCATGGACTGTGCCAAACTCAGCAAATGGCAATGGTCCATAATCCGTCATAAGAAACCACATCATTTTTATATCAAACATAAAAAGAGTCATATAAAAATTACCAAAAACTACTACAGTCCACACACAGAACCCCTTCTGTTTCAGTACAGTCGTAAACTGGACTGGATTGACCGTGCAGTTAATACTACTGCGTTGAAATTGAATTTTGTTGTTGTGATGGGTTGATTAGCGGAGTGGGTACAAGGGAAGTGGAGTGCGTAGTCGTTCTTATTAGCCATATCTATTCTCTGTGGAGCTCCATTTTAGGGCAAATAATATGATTTGAGAAGCGTGTAGTCAGAGACATGGCAGGAGAGCACAAAAGACTTATTAGTCCCAATAGAAGATGGAATGAGGCGAGTGAATGAGAAAACAAGAGAAAAGTCTCTCATTTATCACGAAGCACGCAAGCCACAACAGAGAGAGTGAGAGAGACGCAGAGGTCTGAGCTTCCTAGCAGCCAGCCAGCAACGAACGCAACAACCTCTAATTACTCCGACCAAGCAAGCCCAAGTTTCAAAGGGCTTTTCTGAGGGATTTTCACATTGACACTTTCTCTCTCCCTGTCACAGAGAGACAACAAGCGGAGAGTCATTAAGCTATTGATAGCCCAGAATCCAGACGGCATAGAGTACCCGCCTCCTCACCACAAGCAAACCACCCTCGAAGCCTGCTTCCCAATTATTCCTCATAATAATAACAATTAGAGAAAATTACCTGACAATTATCCTCCCGTCTCTCTGGGATGCTAATCCAGGACAATTCCACACACAAATGACTTCCTCTTCCCGGCAATGGGGGGTGAAGACAGATTACTACTCTCTGACTCGCGGAATTATTATTCCGGATCGAGAAAGGCCTGTGACGAGCTCGGAGCACAATAGAGGACTGACTCACTCGCTTCAGCAGAAGCATAGTCCACATCATCAGGAGCACAGTAAGGAGGACCAAGGGCAGGCTAAGCCCAAGCAACCCGTGGTTCCTTGATATTCATGAGTGTCCATATGATATTCATAGAACCCAAACTTTGGAGGGCTTTGGAGGAGATGATGATGATGATTATGACTATTCAAGCTACAGCCCTTACATTGCCAGCCAGCCATGCTTCCAGAACTCAAGGTGGGCATTTCTGGCTCTCAGTCAGTTGGTCCTTGTCAAGTCGAAGTTCCGCGTTTTTCGTCTGTCTTTTCTCCGCTTTTTAATTACGTTATTATTTTTTATTTATAAAATAAACACATTTTAATGCATCAGTTAACGAAGCCGGAATTTCATCATGACTGCGTTTAAGGCGTTCGGCATTTCCCTGAAGGAAATACTCGCTTTGTCTTGTAAGTAAACCCTATCAACTGCGTATCAATTGTCGAAGCATGAGCTTTCTTCATTCCTGAAGCATGGTTTTTGTTCCGAGACAGTGAGGGAAACATCCGGACGAGGCGTATGGAGCAGAAGGAGTATTTTCCCAACTGCCTATTGTTGTTCTCTAATGTGAGCAAACGAAACATGAAAACGTGGGCAATTGTCTGGGTCTAAGCATCTCTGGAGTGGAAGGGGTATTCAAGGGCTTGATCGAAGGACCCCTTGCTGATCCGACCAACAATCAGCAGGAGTCCACTGCAGCTCCCAAGAAGGCCTCTGGCCATTTCCCCAAAGCTCTTCAACAACCAACAACACTTTTAACTTTTAATCCTCATCCTCACCCCTTCTCAGCCAACACGTAATTCCTCATTGGAACCAGAAATAGGATCATGCATAATATTCCACGCTCAAATTCAAATCAGACAAGAACTGTTTACAAATGATACTCTCTCAGCTCACAATAGTCCTTTATTCCCTCTCCCCACTCCCCCAACAATTGTTCACCCGCACGACTATGCGGATTCCTACAGCATCCGCTTCCATTTCCATAATTCATAGCTCAAATGAGTCCCTTACACACTAGAGAGATAATGACCAAACCAGGTTCGACTCTTGTCCCCTATTACTCGGCTTCCGCTCTGCGTTCTTACGGTTTCCAGATCGAATTAGCAGAAACCCTGCTACTAAATCTTGACCACAAGCAACGCATGTTGGGTTTTGTATTTTTTTTATTCCATGCCGAGCACGAGCACCGGTTGTGCACTCTTCCTGCGCACCCAAAGGTCAAGACTGATAAGAAATTAATGGCCAAGCTCAAGCCGGAGGATGACGCTGAAAAAGCCGGAACACGTCAGGAATTCTGCAAAACTTGTCTGAATTCCGAGTGAAAGGAACAACAAAATCAATAGACAAACAGATGGTCAAAATCTGACTAGGCTAACGCTAATCGTTTACTGTCGACCAAAGTGCTACAGTTCCCAAAGTCAAATGTTTAGAAACTTTTAGGAACTCCATAAGGCAAGCCGTAAGGGGAAAGCTGAGCGGCCCACAGCCTCATTCTTGGTTGAAACTTAAAGTATTACCTTACCTATACAGTTTGACGCCAGGCGATATACACAAATTCAGAATTCCAAGATCGTTTCCCTTCTATTTTTAGCGTTGGGAATGGGAGAAATTCTGTTGGCAACGAGGGGATTGGTAATGGAGGGATTGGCACGCCAAGAGCAAGTCCCGGCAAGAAATAATTCCACCAAAACACTGCCTGAACTTTATTCCAAAAACCAGTTAAGAGTTTTTACAGGAAGTCGCTGTGGCAGTAGAGTCGTTTCCGGGTTCTTGTCAACTCACGCTTCGCCTTGCCAAATTCAGTAGAGAAACTGCAAGAATGCAGTTGAGAGAAAGTCTAAGCACAAGCCAGAAACATGCCTACATATTTTACAATGCTGACTACGAACCATCGTCTCTAAAATACATGCATTGCAGAATCGAGTCTGGGCTTAAATAAAGCAGGTTTAAATAGGAGACGGAAATTGCAGAGAAATAACCGACTCACTTCCGAAATCGGTAAAAATAGCATTAAGTCTGCTACTCGTATGACTTTTAACGAGAGAAAACTACACGATAAAACTTGTCTGAATCCGAAATACATGGAAGAAAGCACTGTAAGGAAATGAAATGAAAAAAATTCAGA
Source organism: Ceratophysella communis (assembly GCA_009869905.1). Classification (NCBI taxonomy): domain Eukaryota; kingdom Metazoa; phylum Arthropoda; class Collembola; order Poduromorpha; family Hypogastruridae; genus Ceratophysella; species Ceratophysella communis. Next base: position 18,613 of record VNWX01000346.1, on the reverse strand, counting down.
TTTGGAATAAATTCTGTACGGAAATTACATACTTTTTCGAGTAGTGCATTCCAGAGTCCATTAGCAATACGGAAGCTCGTATGATTGAAGTGAAAAGTATTTAGAAACAGGAAATTCTCCATCGATCTATGCACCCATGCCACTGTCAGCATATCCCCCTTCGCTAAAAAGTTTCCAGTAAAAAATTTCCCCGCCGACGGCAGTTAAATAATTTTACTTTTTATTGAGAAATTTCACAAAAGTTTCTCAACTAATCGTAAATATGGGAGCGGGGCTTAGGTTTCATTTCCTGATTGTGTACAGCCCTGACGTCAGAGTGCACACGTGGAGCCAAAGCTCTACAATAGCACCCAAAGTTTCGGCTTGGTAGCATTTCAGTTGGTATTTCGGTATTAGGTATTTGCTGCGTGCCTATAATGGGCCTGGGCGTTACCCGGATGAAGCTTTGCATGGAAAGACGACTTGTTACTTAGAAAAACTCCTTTGGGGATGGCGGCGGAGGTAAGGCAAAGCGTTATCTTTAGTTGAGCGATGTGGGCCAAGCTCATAACCACGCAATTCGAGCGGACTGTCTTTCGAATAAACACATCTCATTACTTATCGTAACTGGACGGAGAGAGCTTATCAACTTAAATTAGAACGGAAGCAGTGAGCGAGCGAGTGCTCGAGTAATTCAAGCACCATGGCCTCCGCTCGCTGCTACTCCTCACTCCGCACAGTAATTACAGCCTGCCATGCCATTTTCATATTTTATATATGCCCTTTTTCTCTCGATTCAGTTCCTGATAAGATTTCAAATTACATTCCCCCCTTTCTTCTCAGCAGCACGAACTCAGATTTGGAACTACTCCATTTCATTTAAAAGAGAAGAAGAAAAAAAAATGAAACAGAAGTCAATCCATCTTCAAGGCTGACAACTTAGCGAAGCCAAACGAAGTCTCTGGCTAAGCGAAATCAAATCCTTTCACTGTATTCATTCTTTCCGAGTTTTGCGTGGAGAGACATATGAGTCTTTGTTCGTTCATGAATAGCACGAGTTATTCCTGACTTTTCGTCAAAAAAAAAACCCAAGTGCGGGGAAAAGAGCAAGCGTTTCTTATTTATGACAACTCTGCGTTCCCTTAACTTTCTCTCCTGATCTCGACCAAGGCATGAGCGCAACTTTCTCTCTTTCCCAACAGACTCGGAATAATGAAAAAAATATATCTAATTCGCCTGAGCCCCTTGTTTACACAAGGCTTCAAGGATTTTGAGGCTCTGTGAAAAGCGGCCGAGATGCGTAGAATGCAAAGCGCGGAAAGAATTCATTATTCATTTGTTGTCGATAAAAGTTTCATCAGAAGGCGCCCTTTGACATGCCCTCCTGCCTGCCGCTCCCAGGCTCTTCCCTAATTTCTTAATTCTTGCTCCTGACAGCCCCCGATGATTAATACAATAATCTACGTCCTTAATCAGAAAACATGGAGCTAACTACGACCCGCCCCCACTCCGGTTGCTCGTATTAATCAAAATATACGCTCTGAACCCCTTGAGTCAACATCACTAAACGGTTGTCATGAGATCAGAACGGAAGTCCAAAACAGAGAATCTGCATCTTTCTCAGAACTTTGGGTTTAAATAAGAGGAGGCATCTCGTCAATTCATGGCAGTTAATAAGGGGATGCCAAATAAAATTGTGATATATATTTTTTAAAAATTCTGAGCTAGGTTTAAATTCTAAAACGGCTTAAGCTTTAACCAGGCTATGAGCTGATTGTACAAAAACAGCTTTATTACGAGTGTAGATTAAATGGAACCGTTCCAAAGACTTAGCTGACTTTCTGTGGCTCTAATACATAAGACGACATCAATGGAGTTATACATAAAAAATATGAAGCTATGGAGTGGAGACTAGATTTGCATGAGTGGCTTTTGTGTCTGTGTCGCTTGACGGTTTTCGGGAGAAAGTAGGTTCTTGTAAAAACTTTAGTTGGAGTAGTAGGGAGTGAACTGTGTTCTCTGACTGTGTTTTCTAGAGCTTGGGCATGGATAATTAGGAAGTTTTGGGTGAGTGGGACGACGAGGAAGAGAGCGTCGTCGTTGGGGAAAAGAAGGAGGCCGTTGGGAGGATTAAAGGAGAGGAGACAAGTTCTCTGGTAATTTGACAATGGGAGTGCGGAAGAAGAGAGGGGCGTAATGAGCGGAGTGAGAGGCCGAGCAAGGAGACTGATTGTATTCATCATTCAATTCATCCCCCAAAGAAAATAGAGATATCCGCCCAAGAATAGATCCAGAAAAAAAAAGAGGAGAAAATGAGCAAAAAATAAGGCGCCAGCTTTCTTCCACTTTTTGATATAAGGGCCTTACATGAACTACAACTCCCTTCGGCTTCGTTTCAACTTCCAGAAAACCATTGCCAGAGAGCCTTTCTCTCACTGAAAAAAAAGAAGCTCGGCTACAACGGGCCTACCACTCTACCACCACCGCACCACTACTGCACACATAAGGCCTTTCTCCCGCCGATCGATACTGTTTGTAGTCAATACATATAAAATCTTACAGGCTGGTCATGGGGCTCTCCTCCCCCGCCACTATCACAAACTAACTTCTTGCCATTCTCACTCCATCTCATATACATGCCACAGATCAGAAGAGAACTCATTATTTTATCCTCCGCATTTAGCCTCGACCATTTCTTCTCCCAATCGATTCTATACACAAGCACGAGCATGTTATCAATGCTTGAGGATTCCTTGGCTTAGCAGCTTCCCCGCCCCTGCGATTCAAGGCCTCGCTTCCTTGTTGATTCGTGATCTTTAATCAAAACGCCCTAGTCGACTCAGGTCGTATTGACGGCGAACTTACTCATGCCTGATGATGAGGATGACTACAAGTCAAGTCGTCAGTGAGAATTCAAACTATTTTAATTAACTAGCGAGCAGAAATTTAATTGCGTGAGTCATACTGAGCGGGCGTGTTAGGGTTCTGACAGGCCGAGGCCCTTTTCAGCGTACTTGTTGACTTGATGAGTTTTCCCTTTCCCATCTTCAGTTTAGCTCCAAGTCTGGCTTCATATTCATATTTTCAAATTTTGATGGCCCCGCAGCCGCTTAACGCGCCCTGATCACTCGGATCAAGCTGGGGTGAGAGGCAATATCGTAAAAGAACGAAGAGAGAGCATCTAATCGCAATTCTCATATTTGCATACATTGACTCTCTGCCCTCCCACTCCACATGCAGATGTGTGTGTGTGTGTGTGGAAGCTAATAAGTCGAGCTCAAGTTTATTCGCAGAGAAGTCCATAACACTCAGACGAAGAGAGTCTATTCAAAACTTTTTGACAGTGATTAAATGATTTTTTTTCTTGCTGGGGAAAAGCACAAAGGACTCCGGGCAGGCAAGTTAGACAAGCTGGGAGCTATAGTGCCTCTTTCCTCAAACCTCTCCCAGTCCCCAAAAACTTGGTCGAGAAAGTAAGGAAAAAACTCTTGACACAACTCGTTTCTGTTCGAGGGAAATAGCCCGTTTCGAGCGGCCGTCGTCGTCGTCATGAGCCAGGAGTACATTCAAAATAAAAGATAATCACAAAAGTAATTAAAAATTCATTACGCTCCGTCCCACGTCCCTTTTGAGCAGTAGTTAGTGTCAGTTCAATTAACACTTTGTGTGATGAAAGGTCGGGCAGAAGGGCCGTATGGCCCGTGTCATTTCTTGATGACAAAAACGAGTCCCGAGTCAATACGCGCTCTGCCTCTTTTCTCGGAGATTAGAGACTGGAATCTGAGGCAGCTCTTTTGAACATGATGTATGAGGCCTTGTGTTCGGCTATAAAAAATGCAAACTCTTTTGTGCGTCTGCAATCTCCGGCAGCGGCGGCTCAGATTGAGACTCGAGCTAGCCCGCCGAGGTTTCCATGTAAATTGGAAAGGTGTATGGCACACAATATTTTCTCCTCAAGAGCACAGAAGCACCTAAGGACTTGTTCACGTTCAGCGCCTTATTTTTTCCCTGCACGCTCGCCTCCTTCAACTTCTTTTCAAACACGCCGCAGTGCAATTCAATTGATAAGCCTGCCACCGTGTGGGCCCCTTGGCTCTGGCCATGGAAAAATAGGCTGGTTTTCGGATTCTCGACTCCTCTCGTCCGCATCTATAAAAATCTGAGACAGGAACTTATTCGTAAGGGGAGCTATGCAGAGAGTCCTGGGAATTGGAGCTCACTCATTAGCATTCAGCAGAGTTCTGGAAACCAGAGACCAACTCGACCCTCTCCCCCGCGCGCTCCGGCTCCGAGCGAGAGAAATGTGTATTGAGCCAATGAAACCCTGGAGTCAGGACTTGTCACAGGCCCCTCGCCGAGCACTGTCCGACTCCCAAGACCTCATCTTTCAACTTGACTAACTCCGAATTCAGAATCAATGATCCTCTGCTCGAATCAGTTATTCCAGCTCCCGTCACGTAGCATGAAAAACTAGTTCGTTTACAGCAGTTTCCCTCAGATTATGCATACAACCGCCGCCGTCCTCTTTGGCAATGGGATAGGGCGAAGGGCGGGTGGCGGCGACGGAAGGAAGCGGCTCCTCAACACGGCCGCGTGATGGGAGGCATTAGGTAGTTTACAGATCGGGCCCCACGTAGAGACTCCTATTAGGAGAAAGGCGGTTCTTTTATGTATTTCCGTCTCTGGTCTGAGAGGCGAAGAAGGAGCCTTATTGAAAAGTTGAGCACGGATCTATTGGGAGTTAAGAAGGTAAGATGGACAATTTGAGTGTAATGCACGTATTTCCTGATGAGTTACGACCTCATAAATAAAGCCGTGCAAAAATGAGTTACAGGATTTCACACAAAAGACGGCCAGGAAGTCGGAGGGGAGGCGGAAGTGAAAGGAGGGAAAGTCAGGCCAGAACATGAAAGCACAGAGAAATAATAACAACAAAAAATCAGAGTGAAATCCCATTCAGTCCACGACGGCTGCTGGACACGGCGGGAGCGTATGGGTAGAAACAACTCGCCCGCCCTCCGTCTGAAACCCAATCCTCAGTGCATACTTAGACCAGGCAGAAACAAAGATAGGCACAATAAGTCACGAAAAGATCGATCACACACCAAAAAGCCCTGGGTTCTGGTAACGACTCGGCCAAGAAGAAGCCGAGTCCTCGGAGCCAGCAGCAACCCTCCTCCTAATCCTCCATCATAAACAGTCCTCGTCCATAAAGCCCATGAAAGGAGGGATTCAGGCATAAGAGCCGTATACAAGCGGCGATAAAAATACCGCACGTCAAAATACACGTCACATTATCTCTGGGAACAGGAGGAAATGAATCATGATGATCCCATTCAAATGAGAAAAATACAATCTCGCCCAACCCCCTCCTCCCCGGACACCACATCCATTCTCATCTCCGCAGTCCCCCTAATGGGAGTGGGGACTAATACAATGAGCCCGAACGGGCACTTTACACGACTCATTTATGACGGGAGCCCGGGAGACGGGCATTTGGACAATTGGTCAAGACCCCACTTCCCCCGCACCACGTCCACATCCACTCGGCCCCTCCATAAAGCCCCAAGTGCCTCTAACGAGTTTGTGGAGAGCCTAAGAAAATCAGAGGGCATGTGGAGCTGGGGCTTTCCAGGCCCCGGCCGCACCTAATCAACTGGACGAGAAAATCCGGGCAGGCGGCAGGCCTCACTCGCCCCAATAAACCTTTATGTAATGCCAGCTATTTCCAACTAAATTGCCTTCACACTCCTCAAGCCAGGAAGGGTTATGTCATTTGCTCGCCCACTATCACTCACGTCCTCATCGATAAAAAACTCTCGCGAAGACCCAGCTTCCGGTTGACACGGACAACCCAAGAAACTTATTTGCACATAAAAGAAAGTTGGAGAAAGCAAGCGGAGTTGCGGGAAGGAGAAAACGAGGTGGGGCTGTCAGCGCTGCTAGGACGGTTCCATTACATTAATGCATTTATTCCCTGCATATGCGATAAGCCGTATGGGGCCTTTGTACCGGCCTCATCACCCACTGAGCTTCGTCAATCCAGAATCAGCCGTAACTCCCGAATCCCGAAAAGTAATAACAGACTCAGAGAACACCGCTTGACGTGCTTTACTAAAGCAGACGCTAACCCTTTTCAGCTTCCGATAGAAATTGAGCTGAAAGTGTAGAGCAGTGCCTGAAAAACTACTCGTCACAAGAATTTACAAATCAAATTCAATAATAAACTGCTCGAAAGTTTGAAAATGCCTTACAGCTCGTCTTTTCTTCGTTCTTGAAGATGAAACTGTTGCGGAAGTTGAGACGGACTTAGCCCAGTCAGTAGTCTGAAGTGCGAGCATGAGTAAGGGTAGCGAGAGAATCACAATATTGCTGGCTCGGAGGGAGCAAGCAGTATAATCACAAGACTGTTTTTTCTTATCGAAACTTATCACACTCGAGACTCGGGAGAGGCAAGGTTTCTTGGAAACGCCGCGCGCGATCTTTGTAATAGAATCCTGGAGATCCTCCGACGCCTGGGAAAAAAGATGACGCGGAAGGAGTTGGGCGAATTTCAATATCAATATGTGCAATAATTTGAAAGTTCTTGGTAGCGGAATACATCTGAGTGGATGGGGAAATGGGGAAGAGAAGTTAGTTGGCTTGTAGATTGAATTCACTCCGGGCCCTCCAAGTTGGACTGAAACGAGGACTTACAAATCCAGGTCCTGCGTCGCTTGACACTTGCAAACTGGGCGAAGGCGTTTGGGTCTAGCTATCAAGACCTTTGTAATCACGTAACATGATGTCCCGAGTTTTTAACCGCTTAAAGCAATCCTGGGATGTGCATAGGTATTGGTGTATACATGCATCGGTTGGTCTCATATGCTTAAGATTCGCATTCCTTCTATGGACACAGCTCCGAGCCTTTGGTTGACAAGACGAAAAAGACCGAGTCGGAACTGCCGGACGTTGGCGTAGATCCCAAGCCTCCCATGATCTCCAAGCAGTGGAAAAATACGAAGAAAGTGGATGGGAAAAGAGCGGACCAAGATGGTATTGGGCCGGAGTTAATTTTCGCCGTTTTCCCGGCGGCAAGACGTCTCCTCACCTTGTTACCAACACCAGGCAGAGAGAGAGTTTGGTGATTTCCTTGGCTTTGCTACACCGCCGCCGTACCACTCTCCACAACCTCCGCAGAGGACGAACCTACTCTTCTCTTAATCAGACAATCAATAGTTGGACGCTAAGCCAGTGCTGGAACGGTGAGATCACCCATTCCCATCATCAAATTCAATCCCCTCAAAACCCAACCAACAATTGGATTTCCTTCATGAGCCTCTGCCTCTCTTCCAGACTCATTCACGAGAAATAGTCTCAAAAATTGAGCACGCACACAAGGAAGTACTTATGTTAGTAATTTTAGCTTCATGCTTCTTGGACGACTGTGAGTTGGAGGCAGTGAAAGGCAAAGCCTATAATAAAGCCTGCCATCCCCCCGTCAAACCATTATTAGAGGGAAAAAAGAAAAAAATAATTGAGCCTTTCCCCATGCATAAATGTGTAAAATTATCTGAGTGAAAGGGAGAAAGCGGAGCGGAGAAGGGAACATCAAATGAGCTCCGAGCTATCACCATCATTATCCCTACTTAGACAGAAGTGGGACCGCTTATCAGCACAATGGACAGACAGCCCGAGTCATGTAATATATCATGTATCATAATAAGGAGGCTCTCTGTTGTGTTAAACTTTGGCAAATCATCCTATCTCCACCGAGAATCAAACAGGCCCAGAGTTCCATATGCGAGAGAAAGAAAGAGAGAGAGAGAGAAAGGGGGAAAAGAAAAATGGGTTGCATGTCAGGCGGAATGTGTAGACATCGCCAAAAAGGTAGACGCCAGCCAGGAAAAAAAAAGAAGGGAAAAAATATCGAAACTCACTCTGAAGCGACAGAGTACATGGTTTCCAATTCGTAGCTTCGCTTTCTCGAAACGTCTCTTGAAGTTGACGAAATGGTGAAAGGAGAGCCGGTGGAGGAGGGAGGCTTCGAGTCCGTGGCGGGACATCAAGGAAAATAAATCTCTTCCCATTAGATAGACGATACACCATATTTAATACCATGACTCTCATGTCATCTCCAATCAGAGACAGAGCAATTTCTTTGAAACAGACTGTACTTTCTCCCCAACCACCGCCCAGGCCTCCAGCACTTTCCAACTCGAAATCACATTAAAGATCCCGAGAGAAAGTCAAGGATTTCGGAGAAGACATCACGGCGCCTTGCTTGCTGGAAGAGCGGCTGGAGAGAGATACAAAAACTTCCCCTCCACAATTTGTACATGGAAACCGATAAAAGTTGTGGGAGCTACAAGTCGGGCCAAGAGATAAGGACAGAGGGAAATTGGAACGTTGAAATTTTATATCCATTTGGAAGAAATTTGGGTGAATAAAAGAAGAGTAAAAGCGGAGTGTAGGAAGGCTTCCCAGTTCCGTTTTATAGTCTCTTAGGCATAAGCCGCTCTCTCCTGCTCTTCTGTCCGGGATCTGTCCCTTAGTTACACCTTAGGATGGGAGCCAGAAGCCCTGGACATCAGATCAGATCATGCTCTGCCTTTGTGCTCCTTCCTTACTCAAGCCGAGAAGTGACTCGGACTCTCACAAAACTTCCGGCTCCTCGTCATTGGTCAACGGAGTCTCAGGCTTTTGGGATTAGCTGACTAGGTGTCCTGGGGATTCAGGATTAATTACTACGGGTCCAAAACCAAGGCTGAATTATAGCTATTACTGCTCTGCTCATATGCATGTGCTAATATTGCGGAGATTATGATTTAAAAAAAGCTTCTGTTAAACTATTTGTCAGTTTCGGCTCACAGGGTGTACAGCCTTATGTATTACTGGCTTTTAATCGAAACGACAATGCATTGGCGATTTTATCGAAACGACAATGCATTGGCGATTTTACAAGGCCTAAACGACGTGGAAGCACGTATGTTCTAGGGCTTTAGCCAACTGCTTGGCTGCTACTGGACAAGTGGACAGCATGAAACCCTTTCAATCCCATTGAAATGAACTCCTTCCACACAAACACGCCCGAAGACTGCGGCCGAGGCCTAGGACTGAGTGAAAGTAGAGGACAAAGCAAAGAAGCCTGCTTTCTTCCGTGGACTTTTCAATCCCACGCTCGCTCATTCATTCATGGAGCACGAGACTCCCTAAGTCCCTACACTCAATTTAGTTCAAAACAGCTCTGTAGCCTGAGCCGCAGCTCGCTGTCATGCTTCTCAGAGCAGGCATAATGGGAATGAGCTTCTACATCGATATGATGACATGAATCACGGAATGGCCAGTTTTTGGCCAGAGCCCCTCGTTCCTCGCTATATTTAGCCAGAGCACTAAATTATCCTAAACAATGGGTTTGCTGAAAATAGACTGCGTCATCAAAGGCTTGGAAACCGCTACTCTGCTCTAGCCGAGCGTGAGCTTCTTCCTAGCATGAAATATTCAAGTAAAACAAACATCACATGTGTCGGAGCAGAGTCGAATCTCTGCACCTGTTTGAGCTCACTAAATAATCAAGTCCCGCCACTCTTCTCTAACGATAAATGGCAGGAGATGATTGAACAAATTATTCATAATGATTCCACACCGTGCTTCAAAGACGCAGAGCTCGCGGCGAGTTTGAAGAAGTAAATAAGCCGGGCGTGAGTCCCACAAAACAAAATTAATCTTTCGAATGGGAATTCTCCTTCCGCCGTCAGTACAGGGAAATAAACAAACTCATTTGTCAATTGGAATTGGAGAACTACATCAGGTTTCTCAAGAAGATAAACATCTCTCCTTCTCGAGACGCAGAGATAGAGAAACATTTATGATGCTCAGCTCCTTTCCTGCCTGCTCGAGCCATTCCATTTCCAATGCGAGAAAAACAGCTGTGGAAGCCGAGCTAGGAGAGCTCTCGTCTAACTAGAGAATCTTCTGTGTGCTTGGCGGTGTGAAGCTGCTTAAATCCCATCAATGGAAAGCCACAAGACAAAAAGTACAATAATATTGTTAGAGACTTACGGCTGCCATTTGACAAGATTCTCTGTTCCTGTAGCTGCTCAGAGACGACAACTCAGCAGACCTCCTTCTTCCTGCCCATTGACGAGCAGACCAGAAAGACGCTCAACTTGATTTCGCAAGCTTGACTGTCTCCCCCTCGTGTAAATTAAGTTTTTCGAGAAGATTAGTTCAAGTTACTGTGAAAACATGGACCCGTGAAATTACTCTTGGTCTCGTTCCATTGACAACCAGTCCATTCAGACGCTGAGAGACGGACAGAGCTCGTCAGTTATTTTAATGTACCTCGTCGGAAACATGTGTACACGCCTCCTGGAAAGTAGTGCGGCACCTGAGCAGAATCAAATTATGCTCTCAGTGTTCTTGAAGCCCTGAGTCAACAGAGACTCGGGCAGGCGGTGCTGGTGGGATGTTTGGAGTGGAGCCGAGTCAACACGTTCTCCTTTTAAAATATTAAACTGTCAATGCGGAAGGAGTTTTCGTTGGGAGAAAGAAACAATAATAGTATTATTGGAGGATGAGAAGTTCTCAAGAGGTTTTCTCAAGTGGCCCGACGCTCAGCAACCAGACTATCAGCTCGAGGGAGATGGGTCCGCGTGCTTTCTCTCATTCGAGCTCTGTTGATACTTGGGCACAATAGTGACTGCTTGCCTGGAGACAGACAAGGACCGCGGCGAGTGGATTGAATTGCATATGGGCTCACACACACTGGCAGTCTTGTCACTCAACCCAATCCTTACGCTGTGCTGACAAAGCCGATAATGGATTAACTTGTGAGTTGACTTGTCTCCCTCGGCCCATAACAAGAGCCAGAACTTCTTTTTAGTTATTTCCAAAGATGCCGACGACACAATGGAAGCTTTTGCTCGAGTCTGAACGCGGACACTTTGGCTGCTGTCGCTGCAAGATCCCAGAACAGAGACTGAAGCTGGAACTCTGAGTGGAATGCCGGTTTATACTCAGTTCCTGCCTGGAGCGAGCGAAGTCTAATATACTACTTCTCACTCTCATCGGCCTGGCGCGGCGCAAGCTCATCCGGAAAACAGAGCCCAACTACTCCGAACCAGGCAGAAGAGCGGCAGTGGAGAGTCGGGAAGACGAACCACAAGGACCTCCACGCTCAACAAGAAAAAAGCCTCACCGAACCCTCAGCAGCACCACGGCCATCCCCCGAAATCCGGGCAGTGCAGAGCCTACAATAAGCCAGGCCTATTATCAGGCCCTCCTCTTTCCGAATTATGAATTTCTTAAATTCGCCTCTCGACACAAACCCATTACTTATGCATGTAAATGATCTGGGAGGAGAGCAGCCCACTTTCTCCTCAATCTCAATTTCTATGTAGAAAGAAATAACGGTGGACTCCGCGAGCCGCCCCTGCAATTCCGAGCATTATTCCTCGAGCGGATGTTGACAAACCACATGTTGAAAGTTTTCATAAATGATAGTCTCGTCGAGACAGAGGAAGTTGGATGCCATAATTTTGGATGACAGAAGTTAAGTCAGCTCAATTATTTACAAGAGTTGGTGTTTCCGAGCTGAAGCTCGTGATGTCAGGACAGAAGATAAACTCTAGGCTTGACAAGAGCGTTCCAGCTTGTCTCTACTTAAAATAATGCTTGACTCTTAGTTCGGTCGGAGTAAAAATAGTTGAGGTCGCATTAGGAATATGCAGATTAGGGCTGAGAGAGCGGGAGAGAGCTCAGTGTGTGATTTCATGAATAGTTGCTCTGAGGAATACATGGCTTTGCTTTCAAAGGTAAGTTCAATTAAGGACTTTGAGGGTGATGACAAAGCTAGAAATGCCTTTCTTGAAATTTCAGACTTTCTCCGAGTCGAACCCAACGGCTTCGCAACTTTCTCCGCTTTGCCTCTCTCTCTGTCCAACGGGTCGCCTATACATTATGCAAAAAGGAACCTTTCTCCAGTTTTGGGCTTCTCCCTGAATTTGTTACAACAGTGGTTGGAATTCTTGTTGAACAAATGCTCAGGCTCGTGTCGTAGGCCGCTCAAAGGAAACACTTTCGCACACAAGCCCTCAAGACTACAATAAATAATTCGAGTTTTGAGAAGGACTTTCTCTGCTCGTGCCTTGTACGGTAATTCATCAAATCTGATAATATCACCCCGGAATTATCCCACTGCCCACAGTACGCAGTAATGGGAAGAAGCAATCAACTCCCAGTTTTATCTCCTCTGCTCCTCATGCTCTGCACTCGACCAGACAATGCTCCGGTCTAGCCTCTGAAAGCGGACGCTTCGCACAATAGAGAACTCCACTGCTGGAGGCCTTGTTCTTTGTAGCAACAGAATCAGTTGATTAAACACCATCTCCACTATTCATTACACAACTTCACTTTCCCCAACTCTCGCTCTCTTCCTGGCTAGGTAATAGTTTGATTAGACAGGTTCCGCATGGGTCGAGGAACGGCAGAGCAGATTAGGAGTCTGACTTTTCAGGCCTGTCACTCCATGACCCAGAAACGCCTGCTGAGACTGGCAATGAAAAATGAAAAGTGACCTTTTTACTCAAAACAGTTCTGACACTCTTCCCGTCTCTCTGCTTCCGTCAGAGTCTCGATAGTTGACTTTCTCCGTCGTCTGTCCCCAGCCGTCAGCCTCACTATTATTCTCAGAAAGAAGAAAAGCCCTGCTGTTTAATCCGAGCGAGCAAGAGACTGCTCCGGACAACATAATTTCCTTCTTTCTTTTACTTCTCTCGCTTCCACCAGATCCCTGACAGGTTTAATACACTCACTGACAATCCATTGAAATCTTTTCAGGTGGGGAACGGCTTCTGCTCTTCAATAGACTCAACTTTATGACGACGACGACGCTTCGGCCTTTCTTCGAGCAGAAAATGAAGACGCCAATCTCCTGGTCCATTTCACGAAAGAACTCTCAAAAACACTCACTCATGACACTTTTTCTTTACTCCCACCTTCTTCTCGTCCAACAACACCCGAAAAAGCAGCAACAAAAAATCTCTAAACATTCTCTCCCACTTCACGCCTCTTCGCTACAGGCTTAGGATTACTTATATATATATCTACGACTACCTACTGCACGTATATCATCTTCAAGCGTCTCCTTCAAAATATCCAGCACAACGTCTGAATTCCACTCTCTCAACTGTGCTTTATCTTTCAAATCCTACAACCAAACTTTCAGAAGTAATACTGTAAATATTTACAGTCATAAATACATCAACTTACTCAACAACTAGCGCTACAAGGTCATTTATTGGTTAGCAGGTAGCATAAATCCCAATTATGAGTAAAATGCTTCGTGTTTTGACGGCACAACAAATCCAGGATAAATGCAGCTGGAGCACTTCGTGTTCTTTGGCGGCAAACAAAATCAAAGCGGTGAAAGTAGAGCGAGTTTGTGAATTTGAGTCAGAGCTCGAGTGGGTAGAGAAAGGTGACCAGAGCAGTGGAACTGCGGGTGATTAGGAAAGGACAGGAAGGAAGAGTGAAAATTGAGCTTAACCCAGATACCCATATCCAATTCTCGTTTCAAAGGAAATACTTTGCAGTTGAGTAATTCCCAAACAGAGCTGTAGAATTTGACCGGAGGAGAAGAGCCATGATCTGCTCAGACACGAGAATGAATCGGCCGATGGAAAACTTTGCTCCTCTCGTTTTCAGAAGGGAGAAAGGCAGGAGATATGGGAGCAGAATAAGAAAAGCCTGAATTGCATCAAAGCCAAAGGGGAAAAACAACCCGAGGCGTGTACAGCATATTTGAGCACTAAGGAAAAACGTATTTCTCCAATGCGTCTTCTTCCTCTCGCACAACTTTCTCTTCCCCCGTCCGCTGTAGTGATATATGCAAGACGAAAAGTATGGGGAACAATTTTGAGGTCAATCATGGATTGAGCGGCTCTGCACAAGCACTTGAGGCATGACTGATCAATATTTCAATCTATTTATTGTTTTTAGGTCCAGAAGAAGCCAAGACGCTCTAATATTTTCCTGAGCTTCTGTCCAGAGTCTCTCTGCGGTTCAAAATTGGTTCCGGAGCTGGGCACTGGTGAATTTCACATAAGACAAGGTTGGTCCCCAGGTGAAAGGTCTTAAGAAGAAATGCCTCTGCCTGTTACATCTCTCGACATCAGAAATGTCATGGGCCTGAACCTCCGCAAAAACATAAACGTGCATTATTTCCAGCTCCTGTTTGTCTCACCCGCAGCCTACCTTCTTCCGCCAAGCACCTGAGCTTCTCTCTCCACGAAATGGAAAAGCCCTCCGCACATAGCAATAACTTGGAACATGGGATATTTATCTGAAGCCGCCACCGTCGCTACATCGTCTATAGCCCTGGCCTGATCCAATCCTCGTTGGAAAACTTATGGGTGCTCGAGCTCGAAGACCTGAAGAACATACACAAGTTTTCTCCCAATAATACTAAAATATAAATTGATCGTGTGTCTGTAATTCCATGTAGGAAGAGGGTCGGGCTAGCTTTTAAAAACTTTGTTCATGCTGTGCAGCCACGAGATACAAGAAACTGATACTGACACTAATAGCTCACAAGCTTCTATATTTCCTCAGCCCAACTTTAGGCACGCATGCAAAAAAAAAAAAGAAAAAAAAAGAGTGCACATATCCATCTTCATAAAAAGGCATGTCATGAGCGGAAACAAAGCTTCGAGGCTCCGCAGTTGCCGACCACGAGGACGACCGCTACAACTCCTGCTTTCCCAAAAACACAGAGAACACAATAGAACTTAAGTAATTACTTTTATGAGTTTCTCAATTATTAAACAAAGGCTTTTGGCGCAAAGAGCTTTGGCGCAGAGACAAAACATGAATAATTTTATCATGGAGAGTAAACAATGTGCCGGAGGTTCTCATTATGAGCCCGAAACGCCGCATTCCTGGTTCAAGCTGATTTCGAGAAGGAGATACGACCGGAAGAACAAGACTCCAGACATTCCGCCTTGCCAAAAGTTACCCGATCATAAAAGTAGATACAATAATAAACTTGTACGAAATAGGAAAGTTGCTCTGCTCGGGAATACAGGAGTTCGGCTCCTTAGCATTGTCCCCACTCTCATTTTCTTGTCAACCCAAACTTATGGTTTGCGGAAGAACTTGGGCCCATGGAAATCTTACTAGAATTAAATGCTGATTATCAAGAAATAAAGCCTGGAGCTCTGCTCTGCTCCCTCGGCTCCGAATATCCAACTTCACTAATAAATCATTTCCTAAAACTTGGACTGAAAGGGAAAATAGAAACAAGGACTCCGCTGCTGTTGCCCATACCTTCCCACACAGAGTTTAAACTACAAGGCTCTCCTCTCCTCGAAAACTTGTATATTTTGATTTATATTTTCACTTTCATGTAGCATTAAGACCCAGAACCTCAGAATGATTAAGAGTGAAGTAAGTCGTAATAGAAACGAGTAAGTCTGTCGACTTTCAACTCAAGGAGAAAGCCAAGTTAATACAGTTAGAAAGCTGTAAATCTTGTTCGATGTCACTGTTCTTGACAGTTGGAGCATGATGTGCCAATCTTAAGGGATCCATCCATTCCTCGGCCTTCTCTCAAAAACTCAAGTTTTCAAACTCTGCCTGTCACGAGCTCAAACTAACGACGTAATTAGCAAGCACACCTTCCTGCTACACAAACTAATTGACTCCTCTTTCAATTAAGCATCAAGGCTTCCTCTCAGAACTGAAGATAACCTCGACTCCAAAATTCATATGCCGACACCAGGGACGTCCTTACATCAGTTCCACACTTTGATGAATTTGTTCGAAACTCAGAGGCAGGAGCTACGGAAAGTTAGCATTTATTATGCTCTGGCGTACATATATCATTACGAAGGTAGACTCCTGACTTCCCGAACAGTTCAGTCACCATAGCGTAAAGAAATTGAATTCAACAGCCCAGCACCTTCATTCTGCTTATCTATCGAGCCTCACGCCTTTTTCTACTTTGCAATTTATTTCAGAGGAATTCTGTCCGTAATCAAGTAAGCATGTGCTGCCTTCAGCCTTGGGTAACTAGGAACTCTCTGAGACTCGAAACCATGTCCGTATGCTTGCATGAATTTTCCATGAAGCGTATGAACGTGTTATAAATGTTGGAACTCTCCCAGCAATTTATCTCTTTAATGCTAATACAAAAAAAAAACCTGAACGTTTTCCAAGGTACTAATATGAATTACGCACTCAGGCGTTTCAAAAATGGATTCTGAGCAACACCATTAAACTGTCTGTAGTTCATAAATAATTTACTTATCTTCTAGATTTACTCCTTTCAATTTATGGAGATTTTTTGGCCTTTCGTAAACATGAACAGTAAATTTGAAGGTTTTTGGCAGTAGGAGCTATGTTCTATGTTGCACATCGGATCTCGCTTTTCTTGCGGTTGAATATCAGCCATATAAATTGTCGTCAATCTGTGTAAAAGCCATCGGGCTAACGGCTAGTTTCGATTGTCATGCACCACGTTTTCTTCGTTTAATAAGTGAAAGTTTTCCTTTTTATCCAAAACAAATTATGTACTTTCTTCTTCGGACGAGATTGAAAAAAAAAATCCTTTTATCTGGAATATCTCCGCCTCGAGAATACCTAATTGAGAGGAGCCAGAAAAGGATTTTGAATATTCTGAACGCATACAAACACACAAATATTCAATACAGAAAATCCCGACTTAACTTTTTGGAATACCTAACTGAAAAATAAGTATACTATTTATTAGAGTCTACAAATAAGGCAAATCCTCGCCGCAGCAATCTTTATAGTTGGAAGAAAATTATAGAGAAGCGTAAGTACTTTTTCTGTATAAAGCAATAGAATTTAAATTCAGTGGAACAGTAATGCCTAATATCATTTAATGGTTTTACTGAAAAGAGGGCTTTCACCGTCGTGCACCTTTGCGATACTGTTCCAATTTTCAAATACTGTCACGCGAGGAAGCGCAAAAAAAATTTATTAGGATCAGTGTCAATTATTTCAATTTAAAAACGGAAGTAGAAAGTACTGCTTTTTATCCCCCCAAAAAAACTAGGAGAACTAAAATAAATGGTACACAGCGTCGTCAATCCGTGTTAATTTTTTTTAAAAAACGCAAACGCTGGTGTTTTCCCAGGGGCGGTTGCCATATTCCTAAACTCGTCTGAAGACCATGGAATTCCCTAAGCGCCAAAACACCTTGATAAAGTTCATAGTTATCAAATTAGTTGTCTGTTATCCGTTACCAAGTATGAAGGTGGTCCTTCAACGTACGTACTGACCAGTTCAGATTAATTTAACAACAAGCCCAGCCTCCCTACTATCACCTCTCCGCAGCAGTCCCTCCTTCATCATTAATGTCTGCCCTCTTAGAACTAGAACCGATGATAACGTCGAGGGATTTGGTGTCTGTCAGTCAAGAGTCAACATTTATTGTTAACGGATGGATGTAGCGTTTCACAATCAGTTCAATCAAGCGAAGCCTTAATTTTAGACGCACCACGCACCACTCTTTTTTTTTTTTGAATAAAAACCTTAAGCCTCGTCTCATAGGTCGGGGGTTCATCCCTGAGGAGCAAAATAAACGGAAAAGCGTGTTAGGAGAAGTGAAAGGGTTGGAATATTTAGAGAGAGATGGATATGTATAAATAAAATAAATGTTAACTCTAATCCCAAGTCAAACAAAGGGAGGGGAGCGGTGCAGAGGGATGGAAGAGGGCTCATCCGAAGTGCATCAGCTTTGGAGCATTGATTCAAAATCATTGAACCATATTTCAAATCCAGAAAAGCGACAGAAAAAAAGCGTCTCTGATCATCTCACTCCGATATTATTTTTTGAGTCAAAATCAGGATCCGTTATTACTTTGCATTACGACTGGAAACATAAAGAGGTTTCGGAAATGCAGAGAAAGGGACGGAAGGAGCTCGAGCCAAGTATGAAGCCGAGAAGAAGAAACAGTTGACAAGACCCTGTACACAACATAGCCACTCGAGTCTTGGCAGAGTCTCCACCACGGCCCACCGCACGCACCCAAGCGTCCTCGTCGTCGTCTTGGGCTGAGAGAAAGTCGGGCCGAGTGGTAGAAATACATATTGGATTGCACGTCAATGTGGAACTGAATTTTTTCCGTCAGTTCCTTCTCTCTTACTCCCAGCCAGTCAGTCGTACGGACTGCCGAGAAGAGAAAAAGGAGATTTCAAAAATGGAAAGCGATTCACAGACCATTTTTTGTCATCCATCCTCCACCTCATGTTCTTCCGGTTTGGGCCCGTTATAAGATTTGTGTGAAGAGGCAGAAAAATACGGAAAAAACTCGTTATAGTTCCAGATCTCCCACAATCCGAATTACTCTCTCCAGCCAAGCAAGGAGCTCGGGCTTGAATGACACGAATACCAAAGCACTCTCGACCCCTTGTCACACCACACACGACGGCAGATGGAAGGCCTCTTTCCCAGCACAGCCTACAGGAAGCCAAGATGATGGGATCTCCGCAATTCACCCTCCTCGCGCCTTGCGGTGAGCCGGATGATTGGAGAGAATAGGGCTGCCGGCGTTTCGTTTCATAAACGCAACCGAAACGAAAATTCCGTTTCGTTTCGTTTACGTTTAGGTTTTTCTGAAACGAATGC
>VNWX01000345.1:0-23800 GCA_009869905.1 Ceratophysella communis | reverse complement strand
TCCGCAAGACGAACCAGAGCCATTTCATTTTCACATTCTTGCTTTTTCGAGTTAATCAGGGACTAGTTAAACAAATATTTGAAATGAGTGGGAATTCCTGAAGTTGACAAACTTTCACTGGTGAAAGTCGGTGAAAGCACATAATTTTCCCTATTTGCATTGCGCATTGCACATAGCCGGTTACCTCTGTGAATTTGATGTCTTCACCAGATTCGATCAAGTGTTTCTCCAAATCCTTCGTGTGTACCAGCGTATCTTCCACTTCTGCCCGTAGAATCAAGTTACTTTTTTGCTTTTTCTCGAGCTACAGGGTTTGAAAGACATTCGTATTCATATGGCCGAAACTTCTATAATTGTGGCAATCTCGTGTCGTGAGTGATGCTTACCAAATCTTCCAACGCCTTATTCTCCGCATTGGCGAAGGGTGAACGAAATCCCGAGCCCCATCCGAAACTCCGGAGTCCAGACAAAATGCTGTTCGTCGGGGTCTTGGAAGTTGTCGCTGTAGTAGGGCGCTTAGTGGCCATTGCTTCTGTCCCGTCCCGGCGTATTTAAGGCTACTTTCCCTCCTCGAAGATTGGGTTTATTATATTTATTTTAAGCAATAGTGTATGGAAATTAAATATATTCGTGCTGTGTACTGTATTAATGGCAGTTAATGGAGGTTTACAGGTAGCAATTAAAAAAAAATATTTAAATAGATGATAGATGAGTTCGTTAATCAGTGCGAGCATTGACACAGGCGTTACAATGAAATAAACTCAGCTTCCCTCGTTCTTTCAGGGAAAGTGGAAACAACAATTGAATACACGGGGATGAACAGCACAGCGTGTATCTGTCTTCAAAATTCACGTTTTTATACAAATTGAAGTTTCAAAATTCGACATTTGTAGGATTTTTAGAAAATCATTGAAAAACAAATTTCTGTTTTCCTAATTCGAAAATTTCTATATTGCCATGGTATTATTTCAATCTTGTGGCATTTTCATACAACATTTTTTATTGTGTTCATGGTTCATGGCTTTCACCAATAAAAGCCACAGTTGTAGCTTTCAACTTTCTCCCGAGACGCCTATATGCGGAACCCATATCTAACTGGAATAACTGCGCTGGTGAAAATCATCATATTTTATCCAATTATCTTTACGATTTTTTAACCGGTATATTGCATTTAAATTTAATCGCCACAGCACCCACCTGATTAATCCGATTTTTTAATGTTTTCCAAACAGTTTATCGATTTAAAAAAAATCTAACATGTCAGCTCCAAACCAAATTGAACGCGGATCCCAAGATTAAACGGTTCTATCTTAAATATTTACACTGCTTCGAATATGACGCCATTTTAGTGTTCTAAGATCCATGTCTGAGCTTTGGAAGTCTGCCGTGCGTTTGTGTTTGATCTGAATATTCGTTTGATTAAAATTATTCAAAAAATTACCAAATTTCGTTTGATCACAGGTACGAGAAATCCGGGTAATAGCTACAAGAGCTGCAGAATCAACCATCAAAGCCGTTATTATCACAACGCTAATGGTGATTTTAAAAGCCGGTCCAATTTGGTACACACTTGGAAGCCTCTTCATCACGATTCGCTCACTGTATCTTATGATCTACGGAGAATATGAGTATCAAATGCAGGGTGCAGGGACCACGGTCCTGATCCAACTGGTACGTCACCAATTTTTGACCTTTCCAATTCGATGAAATTCTAAAAATACATGATGAAATTTCCAGGCTCGCTATCTCACAAATATCTTCGTGATGACCCTGCTACTAATCAGCCTAGGCCTGTCCATCAGCCCATTCAAGGTCCTTCCCGTCCCAACGTTTGACATGAGATCCGAAATCAACAACCGATATATTCTGGACGAAAATAAGGGGATTCGTACGATATGGTCCTGTAGCTTCCGCTCAGTCGCCATTAATCATTGCTGGGCGCATCACGGAGTTCTTGGTGCTCTGGTGTTCTCTCTTCTTTCTGTATCTATCTCGTAGTCTCTGGATAAATTTTCAGCGCGTGTGGATGAACGTGCTAGTTTTCTTTTACAAGATCGCTAAGCTCGTCTACAACTCCTATTTTTGAGCGATAAAGGAATAAACAGCGAACAATTCTTATTTTTCAATTTTTTCTTTATTTCTTCTTGACCTTTGCTCAGCCATTAATAATTTTACAATGTCAAGTTTACCATTTCAGTATACTCATTTCAGCGTATGAGTAAACAACGCATTTTTCATAGCAAAGGAGGTCTAAAGTTTTCTAAGCATTTCTTCATGTCTAGACGACGGCTGGCGGCCATCTTGTGTCGGTGGCTTTCCGCAAGCAAGGAAAAGGACCTCGAAACCTTACTACAGGACCTTGACCTTAACTAATGAACCTTACATTCTAGTTTATGTATTTAACAATAATAATAACGTTCCAGTTCCTTACGACGTCTGCGTAAGTGTAATCTATAACGGTGTACGTCTGTACACTCGCACTTTTAAATTGATTTCAACTTGTTTATTACGTTCTCTCATGTATTTTCTGTTCTCTCATTTAGTTCCCAGAAACATTGTATACGTACACAACATTATTAACGTCCAATCCGAATTTCCTAACTAATTACAAATGAAGTTAAATTCGTATTCGTAGTAAAGCCAGGAGTAATCGATACAAATTGAGGGGAGTTTTCATGGGACTGAACTGCGGTTTCGTCCCATTCGAGTCACACGAGTGTGTGAGCAGTTTCAACGCTAGTCGCTGAATATTTTTAAGTAAATGATCTCAAGCCAAGAAAAAAACAAAAACAATGAAACAAAAAAACAAACTAAACTCCAAACCAAAAAAAATTGAATCTAAACAAAAATTCAACAATAGGATGTTTCTTTCTTTTGTCTACATTCAAATTTCAAATACTATTTCCTTTTCCCGTCATTGATTCCGCTTTACACCGAAGGAGTAATTCTTTTATAGCATTTATATTCTATGGAATGAAGAGTTGAGCAAGGAATTTACATGTTCCTCAACGAAATTCTTAAACAGATCAATGTGGGGGCAAAGATCTGATTGAATGATGTCAAGGTGTCATGATCTCAAAGTCTCAATCTTAGCATGTCCATAAGAATATAAGAAAGTGGTGTCTCGTGTACATGTACATGTTGTCTAGTTTTCTAGATTCTAGTCTTGTTCAACAGAGAGACATACAGATGAAACTGTCTCAGTTCTCTTTACTATTTGGTTTAATTTCTTAATAATAGGTAAGTTGCATAATGCGCTATGCAAAAAATGTCATGATTACTTTAGATACACTACGTTGACTCAGCCTGAATGTCTTCGAGTAGTTTGATGTGATGCTGAGGCTAGTTCTTGATGAGGGTGGTTGACAATGTCATAAAAAATTAGTTGCTCCATTTAGCACCCCAGCCCTGTAATCCAAACACGTTCAATCAAAATTAAGTGCCTTCAGTTAATTGGGAACAATGTACCTAGTCGAAAACGATGCAAGCACATGTTTGAGAGGATGCTTACCATGTTGTGTTTGTCATCCATATGAAGATGACTGTCCCACGAGTTGTTGTGTTGATCGAGCTTCGGTCCGTGCTGCTGGTCCAAGTGGTCACCTCCTGGACCAAATGGGAAAATGGGTTGCTGAGCGAGACCGCCCAGGTGCAAGAGACCAGGTCCGAGGTTGTTCAATCCGGTTCCAGGTCCTCCATTCATCATACGCGGCCCGTCGAACATCTTTACAGCAAATATCGACTTATTTTAATACCAAACTCATCAATATTTTTTCGAATAATTCAAAATTTACCTGTTGAAGTTCTAACATACGAGAGGCAGGATCCAATTCCTCCATAAAACGACGCCCCAGAAAATTTCTGGTATCATTCCCACGTGGCTGAGTGTGTGGACCATGAATAGAATTCACGTTCGAGTGTTGGGAGTGAGTTTGTTGATTGTTGCCTTGATAGGGAGGATTGGTAATGCCATACATAGAGCCCGAGCCCATCCAGGAGTTTCCGCCTTGGCCATGATGCGGCGGCTGTTGTTGCTGCTGGATCGAAATCGGCTGAGGGAGCTGATTGGAGTCCAGACAATCAAGAGCTGAGAACGGAGCCATGTTGTTCAAGCCAACTCCAAACCCTGATCCAGCGTTGTTCTTGGAAGCTCGCTCTCCACCGATCGGACGAGGAAGACGACGATCCTCTGACATTATATCTGAAAGACGGTCGAAGTCGAATGTTAAAACGAGCACAGTCGCCGCTCGAATATTTTACTTTAAAACGCCTCTTACTTTGATTATCCTGCATAGAACTTTCGATTTGACCAAATATAGCTGGATCCAAGGTTCCTGTTGCACCGGCCAAAACGGCGAGGCCTGACAAATCCACGGCTTCATTCGAATACGAATTCCAGCCGCCCGTAACATTCATTCCAGATCCAACACCAGGTCTTGGGCCTGAAGTTATATTGTTGTTGTTCCTGGGTCCAGGTCCAAAGCTATTCACCTTGTATCCACCGGGCATATTATGTTGTGGTGGTTGTTGATGTTGATGGATTGAAGAGAACTGCTGTTGTTGTTGTTGTTGCTGCTGGTATGCAGACACGGAGGGCTGTTGTTGCCCTGAAGGTCCCATCTTGGAGTACTGAGGTAGTGAGAAGCTTGGAGCCCGCGGATTCAGCCTGGAGGACAGGACAACATTGGTGGGTGTTGACGAAGAAGCAGTGGGAGCGGAAGGAGAGGTAGCAGGAACCGCGGTCAACCCAGCACTATGCAGAGTGGTGTTACGCGAGTCGCAGCAGCAGCATTAGCAGAACACGAGTCATGTCAAAGTCATACGAAGCGAGAAAAATCAAACAAACCCCAAAACACCCTGTTAGTTTCGCCATCAATCACACATAATTCCAAGTTCAATGTTATAAGCCAACTCTGGACATATATACACACTAATGACTTCAAGAAGACAAGTACAATAACAAGAGCTAAAAATTAATACTTCGGATTTAAATCCCCAACACCCACCCAAAGCCGAAACATGAAATAAGGTAAAACTTTCCTAATCCAAGATTACCCAATCATGTAAAAAAAAAAGTTCAAGTATTTATACAGATAAAACAAGTTTTTAAGGACGAGCTGTTATCATAACCGACAAAAAATCATTCAGAACAGTAGAAAATAGAATCAGAATCAGAATCTTGGTACAGGTCATCAGGTCAAAAACAAACAACCAAAAAATAAGAATAGACAGACAAGAACTACAAGTACGTGCTTATATTTATATAGGTAATGTATTGATTACCAAACAGCCGCCAACCAGGATAAAAAAAGATAACATGCACGCCCCATGCCCCAAAGGTCAAGGAAGATAATAATCAAATGTATTTTTTCATGATCAAAGACATACCTGTTGTTATTAGGAAATCCCATTGGATTATTCGAGGATGGCTGCTGCGGGATGATTCCAGGACCCATGTCAGGTCCCAAAGCAGTGCCCCAGTTCTGAGTTGGACCTACTCCGATTTGACTGTTCATATTCAGGCTTACATGTCGCCCAGTTTGAGTGTTATTGAAACCACCCATCATATTATTCGGATTTGATCCTTGGCTCAATCCACCAACTCCACTGGACTGAGAAAAGTTTTCTAGACCGAATCCGCTTGAAATGTGTTGTTGTTGCTGGGGTTGTTGGTGCATGTTCATACGGAGGACTGGAGAACCCATGTTCGTTCCACGGTAGCCAGGAGCCTTTGACGCATCAGCCTGAACAAAAGTTCGTTATACAGCAATCAGCAAGAGTATTATACACAAAAACGGAAGAATCATAATTTTAATTACCTTTGGCATTTCCGACTCCAACAAAGGTTCCGGAATACCTTTATTTGACAGATTATTAGCAGTGTTTCCAATTCCCAGTCCCACATTTCCAGCAAGTCCTCCTCCAGTTCCATTATGAAGTCCACCTGTGATTTGTGCAGTAGCTGTAGTGATTGTGGAGGATGAAATCCCTGATGCAGCTACTGAAGCAAAATTCATTGCACGTGCCACAGAGCTTCCACTCAGAAGTGGGTTCATATTCAAACTGGAGTTGGAAGAGACTCCGGACTGTTGGTAGTTCGAACCTGCATTATTCTGAGAATCCTCATCCGGTAACCAGCTCGTTTGGCTGAAGGTGTAGCTGAATGGAGAATATTCCAATGGCTGAGTCGGAGGGATATTTGTGGGCTCAGAGCTGCGACAAAGAGTAAAAAAGAACTGATTTACATTGATCATGGGACAATTAGCGCAACACGTCATTTCCAACGCCTACCTTTCAGCAGAGACTGTTGCAGCACCAGGTCGGGCACTTCCAATCGGAGCTAAAACATTAGCTGTATTATTTCCTGGTGATAGGTTCAGTGTCTGAGCTTGATTGCTAGAAACTGGAGCGCTTTGTTGTAGTGTTACAGAGCCATAATGTTGAGGACCATTTTGATTCCCGGGTGCCCGGTTCAAGATCTGTTGTGAAGGATTGATAATGGGACCCATCGGTGCCAATGAAGGCGTGAAGGTCTGACCCTGAGCCGTCGAGGGCATGGCCGAATTCGGAACCATGTACCCAACTCCCTTGTGCTGAGATTGTCCCACGTTCAGTTGCCCAGTTGGAGAGCTCGGAATTGGCGGTGGAGTAGCTGTTGGTGGTGAGGAGCCAAACGTTGGAGTAACAGCTTTGGTAGGCGTGGTCGTTCTGTTCGGCTGGTTCTGGTACTGTGAATAGCTTGTTACTGACGAGGAATTCGACGGTTGTTGTGTGAGTTTGGTAGAAGTAAAAGTACTGCTGGGAACCGAGGAAGGCGAAGATTGAATATTATTCACGCTGTTCTTGCTCGGTGTAAAGAAGACGGTGTTTTTCTTGTTTATTTGAGTCGTGGCAGTGGTGCCTTTGAACGGAGCCAAGTTTCCATTTACTGGGGTTGAGGGCTTCTGAACTGGAGGTGAGACCGAGTGCACAACAGGAGGTGAGGCCGGAGCCTTCTGAGATTTCCCAACATTCGCTTTACCTGAGGAAAGAGGTCAACTTGTTAATCTTATGCAAACACTAATATTACTTGTGTAACCCTTTGGATATACTGTAAATAGTTAGTAATTAGTTTCAAACGCAAATTAATTCGGAAATGCTTACCGGAAGCAGTTGGGACTGCAACAAAGGTTGTGAAGGGATTGCTGTCAATCATTGGTGCTGAGGAAGAGCCACTAGCAGAGGTTACGGGTGTTCCACTTGCACGCACGGTAGTCATTGTTGTGGCCACAGTCGTGGCTGAGAAAATACCAGTAAAGGAAGTTGCAGCAGGGGCAGATGACCCCGATGCTGGCAACAATTTCTTGACATCTAAATCTGGCTCATTCATAAGGGCCGTGATGAGGGTATGGGCTTGTTTTGTAGATTCAACGGTTCCCTTAATTTGAATGGTTCGTTCGGGTTGGGACTGGCCTTTCTGCTGCTTCTCAACTTCAATATGGGCTCCAGTCGCTTCTCGAATAGCATTGATGTTACATCCACCTCTTCCAATTACGCGTGAAATCACCGATGAGGGTACAATCACTTTCTTGGAGCGGGAAGAAGGACAGCTTCTAGTTACTTCCTTCCATCCATCATCCTTGCGCCCACCTTTACCCAGTTGACTCGCTGGTGAAGGCAACGTCGTTCCAGTTTTGGCGCTGCTGGAGCTCGACGTTGGAGCTACCATATGGGTATGAGAATGAGGTGCAGCGGCTGTAGAAGCCACTGTTTCGTGAGTATCGAACGAAGCTGCATTCTTCCTCGAGTGGGAGGCTGGATGAATGGGAATCGCCATAAGAGGTCCAGGAAGAAGATCCTTCGTAGACTCACCAGGGATTGTTTTAGCAACTTTCTTAGGTCCGGGAGTGGCAGCAGGGGCAACAGCAGTTGTCCCTTTGCCAGCAGTGGGAAGTTGGGGCTCTTCCACTTTCTTCACTTCCTCCACCAGATCCTTTTTGGCTTTTTTCTCTTTTTTCGCCTGCGTTTTAGATTCGGATTTGAGGAGGTCGTCTTCGACTATTTTGTTTTCCTTTTCTCTCAATATTTCCTTGGTCGCCGGAATATTGTGTTCTTTTTCTTGAGATTTCTCCTCATAAATGGAAGGTTCGACAGGATTTAATTGAATTTGCTTGTCTCGATCTCTGCGATTCTTTTTCTTTCGACTCTTTGAGCTAGTGGTTGTCGAGGGACCTGGTTCTTGCGTTTCTTCAGGTTTTCCGGAGGACAGGTTTTCTTTGTTATTCTTACGATTAGCATCACTCTGGGTCCTATCTCCACTAGAGTTGGATCCCAATGAGTTTGCATCGATTCCGGAATCAGCCACGTTGACTTCTTCTTCGTCTTCATCCTGTTCATCGTCATCATCGTCCTCTCCTGAAGGAACCACCTTCTTTTCTTGTTTCTTCTTTTTCTTCTTCTCACGTCGACGAGCAGCCGCTTGCCGTTTAGATTCTTCGCGGGATCTCTCCATGTCCAATTCTTCCAAAAGAATTGAAGCGTTCTTGTTGGCTTCAAGAGCTTGCTTGTCTTTTGCTTGTTTTATAAATTCTCCACATTGTTGACACCTGAGAGAAAAAACAATATTTATAGCGTTAGGCGGAACATTTCTATCCTTGGACAGGATTTCAGATTAGTAAATCAGGTACGGACAAGGGCATCTTACTTTTTCAATAGTTCCGGCTCTCCCTGGATAGAAGCATAGTATCTCAACATTTCTCCGTCAGACGGGAATTGTTGGACGTTTTTCACAATCCAACGGATGACTTTGACATGTCCTTTACGAAACGCAGCCATAAGACAGGAAACGCGACGGTTGTCCTGAACATCCAAGTCGGCCCTGTGTTTGAACAGAATTTGTGCTACATCCAGATGACCACCATGACAAGCTAGCCAGAGAGGTGTGCAGCCTTTCTTATTGCGAACTTCCACAATGGCATGTTTTTGGAGGAGGAGTTCCACGAATCGGAAGTGTCCTTTGTCAGCAGCAATTGTGAGAGCTGTATCTTTAGTAGCCGGGACCGGTGGAGCATTGACATCTGCTCCACGGTCAATCAGAATTTTTCCAACGTCGGTATAACCACCATTGGCTGCCTCCATGAGTGGTGTGAGTCCAGTTTTTGCACGATGTTCGAGATTAGCTTTGCGATCCAAAAGAAGTGAGACTACTTCTTGTCTGCCCTGGAAGCAGGCCAGCGTGAGAGCTGTGTTCTTATTCGTTTCTATTTGGGCATTGATGTCAGATCCTGAATCCAAGAGCAGCTTCACGGCTGCCGTGTTTCCGTTCATGGCGGCTAGCATCAACGGTGAAATTCCAAGCTTGGATCCAGTCCTAGAGTTAATTTCGGCTCCATTACTCAGAAGATGTTTTATGATGTTCACATAGCCTCCTGATGCGGCCAGACTCAGCGGGGTGTAGTCCGACACATTTCGATGCTCTTTGTTGGCTCCCCTTTTCACGAGCAATTCCACGACCTCAAAACGACCCTTGGTGCAGGCTAAAGAGAGAGCTGTGTCTTTGGTTCTTTCAGACTGCGCCTCAATGTCAGCATTATGGTTCAGTAGTAATTCCACAATTTTCTCATGTCCACCGTCAGCCGCCAAGATTAGCGGAGTGCACCCTTTCTTATCACGGTGTTCTGCAAAAATTAAAAATTAGTAACTAAACAGTGTCACTACGATTGCTTAGAGCGGTTGATGCTGAACCTATCTTACCAATTCTGGCATTCCTGGAAAGCAAAAATTCCACCACTTCGTAATGCCCGGCTGCAGCAGCAATAGACAGGCTAGATTCTCCATTAGACTCCGTAGAACAGTTGACATCAAAATGCTTCGTGGCAGCAGCAACCGCTTTCTCAGCCTGTTGACCAGTCAGTGTTGTTTGGGTTGACGCAGACTGATTCTGTTTCGTTCCAACGGCCGTGGCGTGGGAATGGGAGTGCGTGTGAGTATGTGTCTGAGTTTGTTGATTTGCTTGTCGAGGATTGGAGCCAGTGCAAGTTGGCTGACCAAACGGTCGGGATCGTTTGGCCAATTGTTTCTTTTGTCCAACAGGAGCGGCAAGAGACGCAACCGGTGGTACTTGATTCACGGCAATTGGAGCTTGTGCAGTCAGGGTGGCTTTGTTGGCTAAAGCCGGCGCTGGCTTTTGTGCTGGTGCATGAGGCTCCTTTTTCGGGGCAATTCCAGATCCAGTTGCAATTCCATGACCCTGAAACAACAGTTTAAAAATTTGGGAATAGTTGATTTTCGTCATAGTGCACCCAGGTTTTGTTATAGAAATAGTTCATACCTTCAGAGCTCCTGGTGGTGGAGCACCCGAAGGAGTTATAATGCCAGCCGCAGCAGCGGCAGCCGCGATGCACTGAGGCAGCGGAGGTGGATGAGGAAGTATAATCTGCGGTTGGAAATTATTCAGAGCACCGGCTGCTGCGTGAGTCAAAGTCGTTTGAACTGCCGTGGTTAAAGTAGAAGCTCCAATAAAGTTTGGGATCTGTGCTCCGCTTCCTGCCATTTGGTACTGTACTAATTCGCCCTTTTGGTTCAACTAAAATTAAAAGAGCAAAATATTTTGATTATGATTAAAATTTGGATTCCAGTATCACACAACTCTCAGAACACACTGTTAGGCAAGTAATTAATTCTAACGTATTACGGGACTAGTTGGAATTAGTTGACTAACGAAAACAAAAACCCATAGACATCGAACAGTACTCACAGTGATGGATGCCGGGATTGGAAAGCCATCGATAGGAAACGCAGCAGCAGCTGCACTCAGAATCGTTTCATTTGCTCCCGGTGGAAGCTTATCTCCTTCAAAAAAAGTTTTTGTCTCTCCATTTCCATGAGTGACAACAACGGTCGTCGACGCATTTGTGAAATTTCCAACTGAAGAGCTTGGAATTGGAGGACCAATTGTAATGGAAGCAGATGTCTTCCCCCCAATAGGCATTCCAATCCCATCTTTCTTCCCGTAGTACTGTTGATGCTGGGAAAATATCTGACTCAATTGTTTCTCATCCAACTTCACGTGAGAAGTTGCAATGCAACCAACACCACCCACATTTGCCATGTTTAGAACATGCTGCTGAACCTGTCGATTCAACCAACATTGCTATACATAGAGCTATGCAATCTCATAAACGGTATGGACTACATGTGACATGCAAAAAGTAATTGAAACAGTAAATGAAAATAAGGGATAAAAGCGTCCTAATCTCGCAACTTGTTTTGCTCATTGAGTTTCTATTACTTTACTAACCGAAATCAATTTCTAATATAAACTTAAGTATGATGTACGAAAAGTCAAAATTCATGTCTTCAAGGAGTGTTTACCTTCATATCCCATATCGGTAGTATTAAATCTAAACTAAACTGCATCTTGCATGACACCTAAATTTGCCATCTAGCCTTTAACTTGTGCAGAAAATAAGTGACCGCTTACCGCCGCAGTGATGGAGCCTGGTGGTCCAGGCTGAGTCGAAAGAGTCACTTTGACTCCAGGTGTTGCCGTCAGTTGTGCCGCAGCGGAACTCAACGGTATTGGTGACACAAGCGGAGAGCTCGTCGGAGTAATCTGACTTTTGTCACTGGAGCTTCCTGGTGAGGTTTCGCAAGAGCTGGTTCCACGACTTTGAGATGGAGTTGTTGGGGCTTGCCCGACTTGTTGCTGAAGTTGCTGGAGCTGCTGTTGGAGCTGAACTTGCTTCCGAGCACTGGGCTTGTTAGCTTTTGCTTTTGGACGTTCGCTAATGGCAGTATCAGCCGTTACCTGTAGTAAAGTAAAGTTAATAGTAGGATAACATACTCCCCTGATATCCAAAGCCTAAATGAATTTTAGTACAAACCTGCGAAGGGACCAATGGAGCCAGTGGTGGACCAACGGGAACCGCATTAAAAGTGGTCCCCGAAGTCGTAGTTACAGTACCCGCAGTTATTGAGTCATTTGTTACTGATGGAGACTGTGGACTCAACGGGGTTGGAGCAAATGCAGGCTCTGCACCCGTTCGTTTGACAAGGCCTGCTGCCAAAAGTTGCGATTCAGTTAGTATCTTGCCGGATTTCAAACACTCAATGCAAGCCTCAATATGGGTACCTCCATCAGAGGATCCAGCTTTCTTAGCTGTTGCAGTTGTGCTTAAAGCTGGAGTAGTTGTGCTTGTGGCTGGTACTGCTTTTGGAGCAGCGGATTGAACTGAAGAAGGTTTTCCACCATCAGTAACTGTTAGTGCTTCCGTAGTAGAACACTTGAGATTTTGACTTGCGAGAGTAGTTTTACCTGCTTCAGTGGGTTCCACCTTCACTGTGTCAACCAATGGAGCAACTGCACTGGCTGGAGCTTTTGCAACCTGGGTTTCGACAACGGCCTGGACTTGAGGTTTGGCCTTTACCTTCGTGTCAGCTACAGTCGGAGCTTCTTTGGTCTAAAATTGTTACAGAAATGAATTTGAGCTCATCTAAATAAGCATGCATGGCATGACTTAGAGATCCCCTAAGAGATTCGTACCTGCGGTTGCTGCGGAGCAGTAGAATCCAACGTTGACGTAGATCGACTTTTTCTCAACATCGACGCGGCGGCGGCTTGTTGGGCTCGAACCTGAGCTGTATTTCCTAATCAAAACGTAAAAATTGTAATATTCCGACTTGCTACGCCGATTTAAGTTGAAATAAGGAAGAGAAGATCTTCCTGTTGACTAACCTTTTGCATCCGTTGTTTTTTGATTTTGAGCCACAGCAGCACCTTTGGCCACTTGACCTTGCTTTGCAGCAGCTTGACCTTTGGCGCCCACGGGCTGAGCTTTTCCATGGGTGCAAGGTGCATGGTCCAGAAGGCACCTGATGACCGGTGTATGACCTCCCCTAGCAGCTTCGATAATCATTGTTGAATTATCTTTCAGTTTGTGGTATGGATTTGCGCCCGCAGCGAGTAACACTTCGACAGAAGCAAGGTGCCCCCCAGCACATGCTAATGACAGCGGTGTATGATCGTTGGTCGCAGTGTGACGATTTACCTGATTAGAACAACAGTGTCAGTTTGTAAAAGCCACACAGTGTCCTGATGGAATGGAATAGAAATTGTCAATAACTTATCCTTACGTCAGCTTTCTTTTCCAGTAGAAATTTGATAACTTCAGTATGTCCGCCTCGACAGGCCTTCATCAAAGGAGTTCGTCCACCATCTGCAGCGTGCTCCTAAAATTTTATATTGACAGTATAGATTACAACAATCATGCTCCGACTCCGAAATGAAATTAAATTCATTGCAACAGTTGGTACGTACGGGATCCGAGCCCATTTCCACGAGAAGCTGACAAACCTCGAGATGTCCATTTTCGCTGGCAAAGGACAAGGCCGTATCCCCTGATTGTGTTTGACGGTTGATGTCAGAGCCACGTTCCAGCATGTACCTAAAATAAGGTAGCATTATAGATAAACAAGCGTAACTCGTGTAACAAAAAGTGAGATGAACAAATAAGCAACTGATTTCAGATTCCGAGCTATTTGAATATTATTATTTTCGCCATTCTTCGGTTATTTTATACAGATCCTTTCAATCCAGATATAACATATTACGTGACACAAATCCCCAATTCCCATAATCTCTCGGTCTCGGCATTTTTGGCCAAAATATTAATTACAGACTACTCAAGCAACAATTAATTGCTCGCCATGAGACAGTCCGAGTCCGAGGCAAAAAGCAACAAATAAATAAACGGCGGGCCATCCTTAAAATCCATACAAACGAGCTCATGATTCAACATTTAAAATGTTAACTTTTTGGCTGAACAGCCGAGCAGATTATTATTGTCTACACACGGTTCCTTTTTTGTCGCCCCGTACCTGAGGAAGGCTATTTATAGAATGAACTAACGCAACAGACTTGAAGCGCATCTTCTGGGCTAATGTAGAGGATATAGGGTAAGGGGAAACATTCTTTATGCGCTAACGCAACGCACTGCCTTCGTTATACATAACATAACATTTCGTTTTAGAAATACACAGAACACCTGAAATAGCACGATTCGCATACTAGTGTGATGTCGTCATTCCGAATAGGAAGTTGAGTTTTAATCAACGTACTTTTTACGCCTTGAATGTAAACCACTTACCACATGAACATCAAACCAAAAACAAATTATCTCGTCCAAAGTTAGGCCAGTTAATGATACCTTGTCAATAAGAGGAGATACGTACTTGCCAAAGTTAAATAGACGCTTTGCAACTTCGGTTGTCCATTTATTCAGGATTACTATTAAAATAGCACTTAAAGAAACTAAGAAAGCTAACGGCATCATTTTACGCGCAGCCTGCTCAATGTTCTGGGTTCTGGAACTGAAATAGTTATTACATACAAGTACAAGTCGCTTATTTGTCGTTCGCAATTCGTAGTTAACAGGTTAGTTTTCGCTCGCCTCATATTCATACATTCCTTTTCTTTTCATTCCGTTCACGTATTTGATTTTGATTAGATATTGCCCTCCCCTTCTAATCCTAAATTCTAAATAATCGGAATCGATTATCAAGAATCTACCCTAGGCTTAACTTCCTTGTTCATTTCATACTTTCATTTCTTATGCGGGTAGTACCATGCACGATGCACGTAATTGCACTGTACACGCTTTATTAGCTTTGTGCGTTGAGAAAATGGATTGGACAAAAAACTTCAAGGTAATAATACCTACAATATTGTTGATACGAAAAAGTACACATTCGGCTTACTTCACGACTTGGAGATGACCTTCCTGAGAGGCTTCCATAAGCGGGGTTGACCCACCTAATTCAATGTCGGCACCCGACTTGCATAGGGTATCGACAACATCTAGAAAGCCTCCGCAAGCCGCAAGTGTTAGGGCCGTCTCGTGAGTTTCATCCGTTTGGGCATTAATGGAAGCCCCAGCCTTAATAAGAGCTCGAACAACACAATGATGACCTTCGCGTGCGGCTTCCATTAACGGAGTATAGCCTTCGTCGTTTACTTCTTCAATATTTGCACCACGCTCGAGGAGGAGCTCAGCCAATTCAACATGACCCCCGCACGCGGCGAGGGTCAGAGGTGATTCGAAGCTGTCGGCCGGCATATTTACCTGTGAATTTTAATATGCTGAGTCAATACACCACGCATGATTTGATTCTACCATCTTGATTCATCTCAATAAAATCGCGTCTATAGAATTTACCTGTGCTCCAGAATCGAGGAGGAGCCTGGCCACTTCGACATGGCCATCCATCGAAGCTTCCATAAGAGCGGTATGCATTTCGTCCGTCTTATGTTGCTGAAACAAAAACAATTATTATAATCAAAGCTCCAGTTTTAGGTCAAGCATTTGACATGATCGGCAAATCTTTGGTTATGGTGCATTGAATTTCTTTATAAATTCAGGCTTACTTGGTCAGCACCAGCTTCCAGGAGGTAACGAACCATATCAAGATGTCCCTTGTAGCAAGCAACCGTCAGGGCCGATTCTTTGAACTCGTTCGAATGGGTATTAATACCAGCTCCATGTTCCAATAATAACTACAATAACAACAACATTCAATTACACAAGTCAATAACAACTACTCTCAACGAACACGATTCTTAATTGCTTGTTGCTACTAGTCTTATGATTAACGCTCACCTTCGCCACACCCACATGACCCGCGGATGCGGCTTCCATTGAGCGGAGTATGCCCGTTTTCATTGTTGTCTTCTACGTTTGCACCACCTCTGAGGAGTTCTAGGACAACAGCATCATGTCCTGCTGAGCAGGAATACATCAGCGCGCTATTTCCACAGGCTGACTGTGCGTTGATGTCAGCGCCATGACCGAGGAGAAGCTTTACGATTTCGACATGGCCTTGAGATGCCGCGTCCATCAGCGGAGTTAGGTCGCCCTTGCTTCCCCTGTCATCCACGGCCGCACCCATAGCCAGCAAAACCTGATAGATAAAATACCAATAAATAAATAAATTCCTAAATAAGCTGCGATTATTGAAATGGAATTTCAGATCCAATGGACAAGGATGAATAAAGGGGAGGCCAAAAAGGGCTATAGGGAAGGTATTACGGACAAGGAAAGGATGGCCAGACTTTAATTCATAGCTCGCTAATTTTTAATTAGATTTTCAGAGTAGCGATATCAAGGTCAAGGTAACACATAGGTATTTAGGATTTGGCTGAGGTGACAGGACAGGCTCCTTAAAAAATGGAAACGCTAATTTACTGCATGTAAAAACAGTTTATTACTAAATACTTATCTCTAGCCAACTCGTAGTACCCAGAGGAACACGCGAGGGCCAGCAGGCTGTCACCTTCTTCCATCGAGTCATTTCGTCCATCCTCAACAGATTTTCTACTAAACACACAAAACAAACACATGATTAGTTTGATACGAAATAGAATAGGTTACAGTTACAGCAAACGGGCATTCAGACTAACACTAACACATGCATTCCTAACCCAGTCCAGGTCCAGACTGGACTAAAAGGCAAAAGTCATACTCCGAGCTCTGAGTATTTGAATGTTAAGACTAATTTTTATTCTAAACTACCTTTGAGAATCCCGCATGCGATTGATAGCGGCGGAAGCTTCTCCTAATGCCGAAGAGACAGTCAAAGTTAGTTTCCTCAGACTCTCAGGATCAGACATAAGCTTTCCATCGGTGAAACCTTGGAACAAATTAATGAGTATGAAATATTGGTTTGTTATCATAAGCACATTAACATCTTTCCAATGGTCAATAAAACAGTGGACCTAAGTTTAAAAATTCTTAACTAACATAGAACATAGTTGATTACCTGCAGCTTCAAAGAAGGCTTCAAGTCGAGCTTGGGCATCGGGAGGAATTCCTTGTATCCCATTTGGATCTCCATCGGCTGGAAGAAGAAAACCAGGGGGTTCGAGGGGGTCTTCGTCGTCGTCATCTTCAGACCCGTCACCTTTCGAGATACTCGTCTCCCTGCAAATTACAAAATAGTATATTTTTAAGAAACTGAAGACGCAACTCTAGTGCAGTCAAGTACTGGAATCTCGTCTCGTCAGCGTCTTTATTCTTACGCCATCCGTGAACTAATTGAATTTAGGGCTCAAATGAAAAATAATGAACGGAAGCCGGTATTAAAACAATTCTTGTAGAAATAAAAACATGACACACCACAGTATACTCATCCATTTCATTCCCTTGATGTAAGGTCATCTCTATTTCTTATATACTAGTTCTAACTCTCGTGTTAACGTTAACTGTGTTCAGTCTACAATTCCAAATTCCAAATAGATACATTTGACAATACACATGCACTCATACTACATAGAAATAGCAGTAGTGGTGTGGCTCGGCAGTAGTGCCTCTGTCAAGTCATTTTTCAATTTTTATGCCATCTACTCTGCACTGTAGCGTTAAAGTAAGAATGGTAATGGTAGGTTCTAGGTTCATTATCAAGCTTGGGATAAGTACGTAAAAAGTTTTTTGGATAGGTGATACATAGCGACCCCGGATCTCGTGTTAACGTTAACTGTGTTCAGTCTACAATTCCAAATTCCAAATAGATACATTTGACAATACACATGCACTCATACTAGAAATAGCAGTAGTGGTGGCTCGGCAGTAGTGCCTCTGTCAAGTCCATTTTTCAATTTTTATGCCATCTACTCTGTACTGTAGCGTTAAAGTAAGAATGGTAATGGTAGGCTCTAGGTTCATTATGGTGAGCATTTTAACATCTTCCCTTCATTCTCGTATACAATATGTGTCACGATGAGCGAAAACACGACTCCCGATCTCGACCCAGTACAGCGTCATGATTATATTAACATTTACATCCCTTCAAAAGAAATTCCCTACGTTCACCCCATCTTCTCAGATCAGACAAATCTCTCAGTGCAACAAGAACGAAGTAGTGTTTAACAAAAGGTTTATATTTTATGATGAATGATGAGCTGAGTCTTTACTCTGTCATTCGTATTCCTATATTTGTGAATCCTCAGACGTGATCGTGAACTGAACTGAAACTGTGAGCATAAAAAATAAATGCACGAAACAAACGTATAAATGTACAGGGCGCAACTAAACCTTTTTCTCCCCCCCTAGCCCATACTTCTAAGAATCGCACATTAACATGCAATATACCAAATTAAAGCTGAGTTCATTGCCGATCTAACGGTACCTTCATCATCACTATAGCTCCACAAATAACTGCTGCACAGCGCAAGAGAGAGAAAGTAGCGGACCTTCTCGGGCGTTTTTCCTCTCGACACGGCTGCAGAAAGCGGTTTGCGCAGAGGGCTCGAGCCGTGCGCCGCACGCGACGCAGCACAGTTAAACTGTTATTTTGTTAAAGTATGACATACATTGAAGTCTAAATTGATCAGTTTGAGTTAAGGAATGTCCCAGATAGTATTTAACGTGATTAAATCATAGTTTGGATGATGGATAACTAATATTGACACCCAAAAGCCCGATTTTAACGTTTTTACCACATTTTCCGCTGTAAATTTTTATTTCCGGCCCAATGTTAAAACTTTTGGTACCGCTAGATCGGCAATGACCGCAGCTTTAATTTCGTATATTACATGTATTTTTACGATGTTCGGAAGTATGGGCCAGGGGGGGAGAAAAAGGTTTAGTTGTGCCCTGTACATAATAGTGAAGTGAATCATGTTGGATGTCGACATAACCAATGCCTGATCAACTGATCAGCCATTCCATCAGCTAGCTACACAAATTAAACGGCCACAGCAGAATTGAATAGCTGCCAAATTCGCATGATTTCTCCAGACAGTATAGCATGTCGATTTCCCCTGCAATCTGTATGGGTTGACCTCCTTTGAACATTGAACTTGCAAATACGCATTATGCTTGTACACGGGTAAAGCTAGTAGCTCTGCATTACAAGGTTACTCTAACGAATGACTCCGATATGCTGGGTGTGTTTCACATACACACACGCGCTGTTTTACTCACTGGCGAAATTAGAGACTTCCTATTTTCAATTACTAATTCCTGAATTACGTCCGAACTCTTTTACGGTAAACAAAAGCGAAAATCAATAATCTGTACCATCTATCTCCAAATGTACTAGCTGTTTGTCAAGCAAAAATGTTGACTGTAAACACTGAAATTGAAAGTTACAATATAGAAAGATACAAATACAGATCCTTTCCCTTTTCATACCCCTGCCTTGCAGAGTTATTCATCTCAAATCTCAAATGAACTAAGTAGTCAGTAGTCCAGTTCCAGTCAGATTAGATTCCATTTGATTAGTAATATTTATCCGTACTGTATTCGGATCACTCAAGCCATAGTATCTACTCTACGCATAGTTCGTAGCCCTTGCCCCTACCGTTGTCTTGTCCTCCCCCAGCAGTAGGTACATAGCATGAATTGAATATGAATGACAATAACGACATAGCACAAGCACAGCTAGCATACAGGCCACGCCACGTTCGAAAGGAAACCGTCAACGTCAAACAGCATTCAAATGACAATACCATACCCTCAACAATGCTCGACTTCTGACTCTGACTCGGTTTCGAGTTTCGAAACTCGGCATTAATTTTTTTTAAAACAGAAACTGTCTATAATAATTGCTTTGGAATTTTGTTGCTATTCAAAGTTGCATATCAAATTTCATTGTTGCATTCTAAGATTTGTAATATTACTTTTATATTGGTGACTGGAAAATGACTTTCCCGATGCCGAATAGACTGCCGTTGGACACCCTGAATGCTAAAATAAAATGGAAAGGGCAATGAAACAATAGCATTGAAAGCGAAAGTCGGGTCTAATTTTAGTGGACAGTAAATATAGAACATCCCGATACCCGATTCAGATAACGCTTACATTCGTAATACTTTCTACCTTTTTTTTATTGAAAATGACCAAATAAAATGATTTACTCTCTATGCTCTACACTACCAATCACATCATAAGCAGTGTTACGTTACCAATTTATTAAAACCAGTAGAAATGTCCGCTAGGACCATCACCGATCACCGTAATGACTGGTTTTCTTTGGTCTCACTTTGCTTTGAGTTGTGAGTAGTATCAGTAGTATCCTTGTCTTGTCTGTTTTACTCATGTACTTTACTTAAGTATGAATATTTGTATGTACTATGAAGTATTATAATTGTAGTCCTAACGTGAACGTAGGTAGTTCGCAGTTCGCAACAGAAAAAAAGAATTCCTAATTCTCAGACGTGCTAAGCTAATCATAAGGAAACGAACTCTACTTAAATGTAAACAGGACATAACTTTTTAATCTGGTAATTGGTAATCTACTACAATAACTAAACTTTGCAACTCCTACGTTTTGTTTATTCTTCATTCATCAGACTGCAAGCAAATCTGGAAGTCAGTAATACTAAAATACTTCTATTCCTATTATTGTCTTTTTCGCACTTACGCTTACTGATAAAGATAGTAAGTGGTTTAGTTGGCGAAGCGTGTTGACATATTTCAGCTAGACAGAGCAGTTAAATGCGTAATCAATACCCATCAAATGATAAATATTGGGATTGCACAGGACGAGACTAACGAACACCTCGTCCGTCCGTAGCCGTAGCCGTAGCCAGGATCCTGGTGTACATTTCAATAGAATAGTGGTACAATTTTGTACTCACGAATCACAAAGTCATAGTATACTACATAAATTGTACACTCTGGCGATTTCTGGTACGCTCTGTACAAGAATCTTGTACACCAGGACGCGAAAAACCATACCAAGCCATCGTAAGGGTTTACGGAAGCCATAACATAAATAAATTACATTTTGGTCTTTAACGCTACAACGTTTCATCGGCTTAAAAGATTAAGAATTCCACAATGATTTTACTCAAAGGGTCCGATTTATTTTTGGAGTTTGTTTCAATAATACGTCGACCACAGGCATTGGTTTCGAATTAGCCAGTCAGTGTTGACTTCTAAGAGTTGCCGTTACGTTGTTTTAAGCGCACTGTCTTTTGTCTACATAGCTTAAAAACGATATCTGTAGACAATCCCGATGTTGCTATTTAGCATTTGCCTCGTGCTTACTGT
This sequence comes from Ceratophysella communis, assembly GCA_009869905.1. Lineage (NCBI taxonomy): Eukaryota > Metazoa > Arthropoda > Collembola > Poduromorpha > Hypogastruridae > Ceratophysella > Ceratophysella communis. The sequence goes on along the minus strand of VNWX01000345.1, from coordinate 2,771 downwards.
CATTGAACTGATCTTGAATCAGTGTAGAAGGTCAAAATCTTAATCTGCTAGCAATCTTGTCGCCAACCATGCGCTTCAACTTTTAAGTTTCTTGTAATCGTTGTAAGTTAAATGTCAACTGTCAACTGTGTGTGCATCTATTGTGTGTGTGTGCGTCAAATTATCTGGAATTGATTGAATTTATTCATCTATTACCTATTTCGAAGTAATAGATTCATGCAAACGTTAGAGTTAAGGTAAGATGCTTATCAGCTATCTGACTCCTGCTTGAGGATGATCCAATCGTTCATGAATAATGCATCCATGATGGAGTCTACGCATTAACGACTCGTGTACATGAAACAAACGCCAATGCTGCTGCGGTTAGTTCGTCCTGTCATTTATTAGTAGACCGTTGACCGTAGACCCATTTCTGAAATGACATTGTTTTATGCTGGAAGGTGTTTACAAGCTAATCTGCTACGCTGGTGAATCCCTCCACAAAGCTTCCTAATGTTTAGTAAAGAAGTCGGTTTTTAGTTTTTACTGATTTCAAATTCCGAGTAAGTACCGACTTCGGGTTCGGGACGGCATGGCACACACACCGTTAAATCATAATGCCTCAAGCTTAGGCTGAAAAATCTTCCTTGTGGAGTGATCTTAATTCTTCAGAACAATAAAACTAACTCGACTGTAATTATTAGTTTCTGATACCTTTAACTGGGCGGAATCCTATTATAACCGCTATAATTATGTATTATGGCTCAACGATCGACGAATAAAAACACGAATATGGAGTCAAATCGAAACCTAACCTATCATTAAGTTCGAAGTACAAGTACATATTCAAACTAGGCAAACATAACGCCTCATCTTAAGTTCGATTTCAATGATTTTAATTATTCTCGCATTCGAAATTCGAATTCCAAAACTTAAAACCCGAGAAAATATTCTTTTCACATTGGAGATTGTATCAAAATGGCTGATTGAGATTGAAGTTATTTATAATAACTTCAACCTTTATTGTTTATTGTACCTGAACCTACTAATCTTTAATCTTTAATGTCATACATTTTTGCTTGTCAACAACAAACAAAACAAAGCCCTGTCTCCTTACACCTTCCATAAGTTTAGTTTTCTTCAAAATCCCATGTCCTAATCAGTACCAGTAATCCACCAGTTACCAGGTCATAATGTTCAAATATTGGAAGTTTCAAAAATAAGATGAAATTCTTTTCTTACCCCATCCTCGTCCTCCTCCTCGTCTTCAAGGGCTTCGTCGTCCTCCTCGATTTCATCGTCATCGCTGGAGGAATTGGGAACGAAGATAGGTTGAGGGTTATATGGTCTTCCGCGAGGGTTTTTCCTGAGGCTGCTCACAATGGACTTGCAGTTCCCAGAGGAAACGTTGCTGCAGGTGGCAGTTCCAGAGACATTCTTGCGGATCCCGGCACGTGCTTTCTTACTCGCCGAAGTACCGACGATGGAAATTCCGGAAGCCCTGCCCTGTCTCTTGCTCGCCCGTTGCGAGATAGGGAGCTGGGGTCGGTGTTGCGGTAGAGGCTTTCGGGGGAGCGGAGCGGCGGCCGCGATGGCAGGTCTCGTACGGTCTTCCTGTTCTTCTTCTTCGTCGTCATCCTCCTCCTCATAATTCTCGTCGTCATCGTCCTCCTCCTCCTCTTCCTCGACGTCATCGGAGCAGGAGACACCCTCCTCTTCTTCCTCACAGTCCTCCGAGTCCTCGAGGTCGTCATCCTCAGGGTCGGCAGGTGGAAGACGGAGCTCGGCCAGGTCTTGGACAAGCTCTTCCGTAGGGACGGGAGAGGAGGGCGGTACGAGTTGAACATCCGGTTCTTCCGTGAGGCGGAGGTCAGGGTCGGAAGCTCCTGCGGCGGCCAGTGCGGCCGCCTTACCTTTGGTCTTGTTAATGATTTTGGTGTTGAGTCTCTTGGAAGAAGTGGTGGAGCCAGAACCTCCACCTACACCCTTGAGTGCCGAGGAACCTACTTTATAACTCATGCTGGACTAAGGCCAGACAGAAATGCCTCGTCTTGAACTTTCCACTGAGGTTAGTTAGTTGATTGGGAATTTATGTACTTAATTAGACTTACTACTGTTCCCAACGTCGCTGGCCTTAGAACTAAATACCGTTTCGTCTCTCCTTTTTTATTTTTTTTAATTCACGTTTTTCACGAGTCAGCCATTCGATGCCCCTAGAGCACATAGGCAGTGCAGGGCTACTGGTGAAACTATGCTATGGGCTACGGGACGAGCCTATAGTCAAGAAGGCGGATGACAATTACCCACACCCTCACCCCCACTCCACAGTTCCAAATCCGCCCCACTCTCCAGCCACCCAATGTTATAGGCGTGGGATGTGGAGGCCGTGGACGTGGCAGTGGGTTTCAGCTGGCAAAGAGGGGGAGGGACCTAATAAATGATGTCCACCAGACGGGAATCTTCTCTGCTGTGAACAGAGCCGGAGAGATGTCCATCTGAATCGAACTTTCAATAATTTTTTTGTAATTTGTTCTAATTTTTTATTAGTTTTCCTCATAGAACAACAACTTTCACGGTAATTCTTGCTTTCGAATTGAAGTTATTGTTTAAAATAATTTAGAAAGTCTAGAACATTCCAGGTTGTGCTAGGCTGATTCTGGCAAGACGGAGAAGCTGTATGTTGCCAATTTCTCCAAGTCTTCTGCCATGCGTTTGGGTTACTAAATTCCTTATGCTTAGGCTTGCAGTTTAGAAAGGCTGGGCTCGTCATACAATACGGACTATGGGATTCG